>PVJD01006152.1:0-14088 GCA_004026545.1 Mormoops blainvillei | reverse complement strand
AACTTTAAATGTTCCAACATCCAAATCATAGGGGTGCCAGAAGGAGCAGAGTAAGAGCAAGACATTGAAAACTTATTCGAAAAATTAATGAAGGAGAACTTTCCCAATCTGGCAAAGGAAACAGAATTCCAGGAAGTGCTGGAAGCTCAGAGAGTCCCAAAGAAGTCGAACCCAAGGAAACACACACCAAAGCACACCATCATTATAGTACCCAAGATTAAAGATTAGGAGAGAATCTTAAAAGCAGCAAGGGAAAGGAGACAGTTATCTACAAAGGGGTTCCCATAAGACTGTCAGCTGATTTCTCAAAAACAACCCTACAGACAAGAAGGGGCTGGAAAGAAGTACTCAAAGTCTTGAAAGGCAAGGACCTACATCCAAGATAACTGTATCCAGCAAAGCTATCATTTAGAATGGAAGGGCAGATAAAGTTCTTCCCAGATAAGGTAAAGTTAAAGGAATTCATCACCAAGCCCTTATTACATGAAATGTTAAAGGGACTTATCTAAGAAAAAGAAGACGATCAAAACTATGAACAGTAAGATGACAACAAACTCACAACTATCAACAACTGAACCTAAAAAAAACACAAACTCAGCAAACAACTAGAGCGGGAACAGAATCAGAGAAATGGAGATCACACGGAGGGTTATCAGCAGGGAGAGGTGGGGGAAGAAAGGGAGAAAAGTTATAGGGACTAAGAAGCATAAATGGTAGGTATAAAATAGACAGGGGGAGGTTAGGAATAATATAGGAAATGGGACAGCCAAAGAACTTATATTATGACCTATGGACACAAACTAAGAGGGGGTGCTGTTGGGAGGGGTGGCGCAGGGTGGAGGGAATAAAGGGGAGAAAAAAGGGGCAACTGCAATAGCATAATCAATAAAATATGCTTAAAAATGTATAGGAAGAGGTTATTAAGAATTACTCCAGATTTGGAAACAAGGATGTGATATGAAGAATACTGCTCCCCTCCCAAAGATCTCCTACATCCTAATTCTCAGAATCTATGAATATGTTATGCTACATGGTAAGGGGGAGTTAAGGTGGGAATTGCGTTTGCTAATTAGTTGACCTTGAAATGAGGAGCGTTCCTGGATTTATCCAGGTGTGCTAGATGTAATCATAAATATTCTTGTAAGAGAGAAGTTGATGAAAATATGGAGGCAGAAATATTTGAAGATGTTACACTTCTAGCTTTCAAGATGGAGGAAGGGGCCACAAACTGAGAAATGTAACTCTGGAAGATGTAAAAAACAAGGAAGTAGATGCTCCTGCAGAACCTGCAATAGAAGCAGAGCAGTACTGAGACCTTGATTTCAGCTTCGTGAAACTGGTTTTGGACTTCTAACCTCCAAAACTGTAAGAATATGTTGTTTTAAATCAACTAGTTTATGGTAATTTATTATAGCAACACTGGAAAACTAACACAAAGGGAAAAGATGATTACTCAATGTTTTAATGTCGTGCTAAGAACATTTTCTAACAAGCCTCTTCAAGTATCATCTGGCTCTAGGTTTAGAGAATTATAATTTAGCACAACTCTTTAGAGCCAGTTATTTACAGTTCTGTAAAACTGATCAGATACAATTATATTGATTACTGTCCACCTAAAGAAGACTCCACAAATTTGATTCTTATTACCCTGTAGGGCATTAACCAGCTTGGATTTTAATGTACCAATATTATTTTAGCATTTATTTGTTTTTTTAACTGACTATAAAATATCAGTTCTCATATCCTCTTTTGAGTTAATTTGGCCATCCTGTTGATTTCCTCCTTCATGAGTTTAAATTAAACTTTGACACATGCTCACTTTCTATTTGTATGAAACTTAAAAACCTTTTTTTATGAAACTTAAAAAAGAACATTTGTATTAAACTTAAAAAAGAACATTTTGAGAATCATATTTAACAATGATCCCATGTTTGTACTTGAACAACAATAAAAAAGGAACAAAAACAGTATAATGGTGTTGGGAGCTGGCAAAAAAAAGTTCCAAACTCTATACAGCAGTTCTCTGGTGGGGAAATGGGACAGGTTATTTGGGATATATTCTGTGTTAAGTAGTTTGCAATATTTGAATTTTGTATTAACATAGCATGATATTTGTAATCAGAAAATCAAATTACTTCAAAAAGTAAATGTAAGTGAAATAAGCCAGTCAGAGAATGACAAATGCCATATGATTTCACTCATATGTGGAATCCAATGAACAAAATAAACAAACTAAATAGAAACAGACTCATAGATACAAAGAACAGACTGACAGCTGTCAGAGAGGAAGGGGGTTGGGGGGCTAGGTGACAAAGGTTAAGGGATTAAATAAACAAACCAAAAAACTCACAGAGACAACAGTATGGCGATTACCAGAGGGAAAGGGGTGTGGGTAGAGGTAGAAGAGGGTAAGGGGGAGATAAATGGTAATCAAAGGAGGCTTGCCTTTGGGTGGTGAACACACAATACAATATACAGATGATGTAGTATACAATTGTACACTTGAAACCTATATAATTTTATTAACTAATGTCATCCTCATAAATTAAAAGTTCAGACCTGAATGTTGTGGCTCAGTGGATTGAGTGCTGGCCTGGAAACCAAAGGGTCGCTGGTTCAATTCCCAGTCGAGGCACATGCCTGGACTGTGGACCAAGTCTCCAGTAGGTGGTACTCAAGAGGCAACCACACATTGATGTTTCTCTCCCTCTCTTTCTCCCTCCCTTCACCTCTCTAAGTAAGTAAGTAAGTAAGTAAGTAAGTAAGTAAGTAAATAAATAAATAAATAAATAAATAAATTCAATAAAAAATTTTAAAGTAAATGTATGTTGAAACGTATAAAAGAACAATAGTAATAACTTATTTGGAGACAACAACAAGATGAATTGAAATAGTAGATCACAGTAACAGAGGGTAATTCCTACAAGCCACTGATCTGGGCCCACACTGCCAATTTTCCTAGAATCTCTCAAAAGCCCACAAAACCCAAGCAAGCAGCAGCCAACCTTGGCATGTGCTGGACCTCTTCCTAAGCAACCCCAAGCCAAACTCTAGTGACAGTCAGCCTCGGTACACAGCATAGCCACCCCAAGGCGCCTCCAAGCCCAGCACAGGCAGTTAAAAACCTCAGATTACTTTTTTGCTCCTACCATGTGGCCCTGGGCTGGGCGCAGGCAGTGCCTGACCTGGGCCTATACTGGAGCCCCTCCCAAGAGGCCCCAGAACCAACACACCTGATGGCCAACTTCAGACCACACCACAGCAGGATCCAATTGGTATCACAAATGACACACCAAAAATGTGGACTGAGCACCACCAGAGCCCCATTAAAGTGAATCCCGCTCCATGGGGTCAGCCCCTGCACAACAGCTTGTCCACTGTAGTCATGGCCAGTTTTTACAGGCAGTCAGCCTGAGGGTTATTCTCACCAACTGATGTGCACAACCATAATAAGAAGGGACACACAACCCACACAAGGGATATCCCTGGAATACCCAGATCAGGTGACAAAGGAGATTGCACCACTGGGCACCAGAAGACACCTGTTAGAAAAAGCCACAGAAAGGGAGAAATGTAGCAGATCTGCCTAATATATAGACATAAACACTGGAAGGCAGCCAAAATAAGACAAATAAACATGTCCCAAGTAGGAGAACACATCAAAATCCCAGAAAATAATTAAACAAATGGAGGCAAACAACATAACAGAAACAGAGTTCAAAACACTGATTATAAGTATGCTCAATGAACTTAGGGGAAGAATAAAAGATCTCAGTGAGAGCTTCAACAAAGAGATAAAAAACATGAAAAAATATAGGAATCATAAAAAAGAAGCAGTCAGAAATGAATGATACAATAACTGAAATGAAGAACACATGAAATGGAATCAACACAGATTAGATGAGTCAGAGGACTGAGTTAGCGATTTGGAAGACAAGGTAGTGGAAAACACACAATTAGAACAGCAAAACAGAAAAAATAAAACAAAACAAAACAAAATGAAAGATAAATGAGTATAGTTTAAAGCACCTCTTGGAAAATATCCAGTATAACAAAACTCACATCATAGCAGTACCAGAAGGATAAGAGAGAGAGAGCAAGAAATTGAAAACCTATTTAAAGAAATAGTGATTGAAAACTTCTCTAACCTGTGAAGGTTAGACATACAAGTCCAGGAAGCTCAAAGAGTCCCAAACAAGATGAATCCAAAGATGCCCACAGCAAGGTTAATTAGAATTCCAAAGTTAAAGACAAAGAGGGAATCTTAAAAGCAGAAAGAGAAAAGCAGTTACTTACAAAGGAGCTCCCATAAGACTGTCAGCTGATTTCTCAACAGAAACTTCAGGCTAGAAGGGATTGGCACAAAATATTCAAAGTAATGAAAAGCAAGGACCTACAATCAAGATTACTTTATCTAGCAAAGCTATCATTTAGAATTGAAGGAGAGATACTGTAGGCCTGCCCTGAACTTTTCAGACATGTCAACCAGATGGAGCCCTAGAAGTGGAATTACTGCAGAATTGCTGTCTAAGAGCCATGGAAGAACTCACATCAACTGTGATGTGAAAGTGACTGTACCTGTGCTTGCTCCACTGCATGGAAAATGGAAATAATCACTAGAAACAGTTGATGTTTCTATAACCAGTGACTGACAGAGTGACAAGACACAGGAAAATTTGCAATGTCATGTTTCTGAATACTATGAACAACACCTACAAATAGGATAGAATGGAAGAAGAGATAATCCTTCCAACAGGAATAAGGTGAAGGATTTCATCACCACCAAACCAGAATTACCAGAAATGTTTAAAAGACATTTAAGAAGAAGAAAAATAATTAAAAAATAAGAAAATATTGCAAAGAAAAATTATCACTTACAAAGGCAAACACCTGAAAGCAGTAGATCAAAAAAGTATAAAGCTAGTGTAAAGGTTAAAAGGCAAAGCTAGGAAGACCATGTGTAATTACAACAGTAAATTAAGGGGTACACACAAACACACACAAAAGAAGTAAAAAATAATGATAAAAACATAAATGTGGAAGAGGTGAGTAAAAATGGTAGTGATTTTAAAATCTGTTCAAACTTGAGCGATCATCAACTTAAAATAGACTGCTATAAACATAGCTTGTTTGGTATATGTAAAGCACATGCTAACCACAAACCGAAAATATGCAAGAAAGATACAAGAAGTAAAGAAAAAGGAATCAAAACACAACACTACAGAAAGTCACCAACAAACACACAAGAGAGTAGGAAGCTAAGGAACAGAGAAAACTATTTTAAAAAGCAGAAAACAATAAAATGGCAATAACTACATATTTATCAATATTTAAATGCAAATGGATTAAATGCTCCAATCAAAAGATTAATAGATGGCCCTGGCCAGTGTGGCTCAGTTGGTTGTGCATCATCCCATAAAGTGAAAGGTCGCCAGTTCAAATCCCAGTCAGGGCACATGCCTGGGTTGGGGGTTTGGTTCCCAGTCAGGGTGCATATGAGAGGTGACTGATAGATGTTTCTCTCGCACATCAATATTTCTCTTCTCCTCTCTAAAAATAAATAAATAAAACCTTTAAAAAAATGAACGGATATAGATGTTACATGACCCAGGGGTGTCCAATCTGTGGCCCGCAGGCTGCATGTGGCTCAGGATGGGATGGCCCAACACAAAATCATAAATTTACTTAAAACATTATGAGAATTTTTTGTGATAACATGTCACAATGTATTTAATGTGTGGTCCAAGACAATTCTTCTTCCAGCGTGGCCCAGAGACGCCAAAAGTTGAACACCAATTGTAGACAATAGAGTATTGCTAGGCCATAAAAAATGAAATCTTACCATTTGAGACAGCATGGATAGACCTAGAGGGTATTATGCTCAGTTAAATAATTTAGACAGAGAGAAAAAAATACCATATAACTTTACTTATATGTGGAGTCTAATAAACAAAATAAACAAACAAACAAAACAGTAACGGATTCAAACTGATGGTTGCCAGAATGGAGGAGGTTTAAGGGGCTGGGTGAAAAGGGTGGAGGGATTGACAGACTCATAGATGGAGAGCAGGATGACAACTTGTAAGGAAGCAGGTGAGGGGCTGGAGGGATTGAGCAAAAAGGAAAAAGGACTCATGGACACGGACAACAGTGCGGTGACTGCTGGGGGTTGGGGCATATAACGGGACTAAATGGTAATGGAAAAATACAATAAATATTAAATTTTTAAAAGAACTACAAATTGGTAGTTTTAAAATAGTCACAGGGATGTAAAGTACAGCATAGAAAATATAATGGATAATATTGTGATAACTATGTATGGTGCCAGGTGAGTACTAGACTTATAGTGGGATGACTTTTTATGTTATATAATTATCTAACTGTTATGCTGTAAACCTAAAGCTAGTATAATACTGAATGCTAACACGTAATTTAAAAATTAAAAAAAGTAAAGTAAGTAATGTGAAAATGATTCACACAGCGTCTGCCCTCAACAAGTTTGAGATCTGGTTGGAGAGAGAGAAAGACATGTACTGCATATAACTAGAAATATAAGTCAAAATAAGATAGGTGTCTTTGAAGGAAGGGGGCTTATCATCTATTAAGTGCTTATTAGATACCGAGGTTCATGTTGGATTATTTATATAATTTCACTTCAGCATCACAGTGATTCTCAGAAGTAGATGCTATCTATCTCCATTACTCAGATGATCAAGCTAAAGCTGAGAGTGAATTGCTCAAGGTCACACAACTGTTAAGGTAAAGAGCCAGAATTTAAATCCTAACGTTCCTGAGTCCAAAGCTCATACTCTTTTCATTTTATCACACTGCCACCCACTGATATTGGATCCTATAGTTAGAACTGGGTAGGACTGAAGTCAGTGGGTATTTTATACTAATCTTTGGCTTTTTAAATGGGGCAATTCCTTCACACATAACATAGAAGGGAATAGGAAAAGGGCCCCATCACTAATATTTACCCAAAAGAGCCTATGGCTTAGCCTGCTTTCTAAGTTTCTCTGCTCTCCATGTGCTCATATTGTTGGTTTTGGGCTTCAGTTCCTCTTTGTTTACTTAACCCACTTACCATTGAGATATTCCTCTTACCAGCCTTAGCCCCCAAGTACCCACACCTGCTAGGCAAGCCCTTTTCTTGCAGCTAGGAGTGGAGGATTGAGCAGACATAGCCAGGTCAGAAAACATAGCCAGGTCAGGCCTGGGAGTGGCATGGAAGAATTATACTTAGGGGGCCAAGTCAGGAATTCAATGCTAGAGCAGGAAACCCAGAACTTATTTAATTGAGAATAAAGTTGAAGCTGCGGTTTAAAAGATGGGAAGGTAAATAACGGGGTAAATTTAAAGTCTACAGATATAAGCTGGACTGAAAGCCAGTAGGGCACTGGGTGCTGAGAAAGGAAGGGACAGAATGCCAATACTTGGTACTAAGTGAATATTTCTGAGTGGGTTAATGAGTTTTATTGCATAACCATCGGAGTTTGCTTCTGCTTGGGCTCCTCTTATAATACCAAGCAGTGTCAGTCAGTGAGATAAAAGCACAGTTCTATGGGAGCACTGAGGAAAGATTCAGGTCTCCCTGAGGAGCTGAGGTCCACAGAGGATGTGAAATTTGAACTAAGTCTTGAAGGATAAATAAGATTATTATTGGTGGTGGGTAAGAGTGCATTTTAGCAGAGGGAATATTACAAGCAAAGACACACAAGTGTCAAGGTCCATCGTATGTTCACTAAACAGCAGTAGTTACAGTGTGGTTGGAATATAATGTGCATTTGGGGTGAGGCTCCCTGAGAAATGAGCTTAGAAAGGTAGACTAGGAGGTAGGGGAACCAATGGAGGGTTTTACATACATCAGCCAATAATCCTGAATTTGAATCTATAAGCAACGGGGAACCATCAAAG
Source organism: Mormoops blainvillei (assembly GCA_004026545.1). Taxonomy (NCBI): domain Eukaryota; kingdom Metazoa; phylum Chordata; class Mammalia; order Chiroptera; family Mormoopidae; genus Mormoops; species Mormoops blainvillei. The sequence continues at coordinate 6,171 of PVJD01006152.1, read as the reverse complement.
ACTTTTTCAAAAATTATGGAAAAATTGATATGTTGGGGTAATGTATGAATTTTAACCCATTTATAGATTTAGGTAGCCACCACTGCAATCAGGACACAGAACAATTCCGATATCCCCCAAAATTTTCCTGTACTACCTGTTTATAGACACAATCTCCCACACACCTAACCCTGGCAGCCACTGATCTTTTTTTTGTCCCTATAGTTTTATCTTTTTGAGAATGTCATTTAAATGGAATCATACTATTATTACCTCTTTCACTGAAGATTTTTGAGCAGAGGAGTGACATTGTTAGTACTATTTCAGAAGGATCACTTTCATGTTTGTGTGAAAGAAGGATTAGATGAGGGTAAAACTGAAAGCCAGGAGATCAAGCTGCAAAAGTTCAAACCAGCGATGACCATTCCTTTGGCACATATGGTATACATTAACTAAAAGGCTGATTGTAGTTAATGAAATGGCTGTGGGAAGAAGATAAACTAAACTAGGTCATATTTACATGTCTATAATGTTTTGATAAACTTTGCATGATTACCCCAAGGATATAACAATACAAAAAATTAACAAAAAATCAGTCCAAAAATTAACATGTACTGAATAGTCCAAATTTTATTTTTAAAAGAAAAAATATATATTCATAGAAAATGTCTGGAAGACATGTCAAGATCTTAGTTTGTAACTGCTGCATGGTGGAACTAGTGGTGACAATTTTCTTCTACATTTCCAAAAGCCCTGTCTTCTCTCTTCCTGTTTCCCATCCCTTACCTAAATGCCTTGAACAATAGGAAGAATATTGCCTATATATGGACCATACTTTCTTGTCTTTGAATGATTCAAAATTTTATGTTGAAAGCTGGATATTTTGAATAAGTTGAAATTCTGGAACTCAGATTCTTCCTTCTCCTCTGGATTTGTTGTTACTGCTTGTTATGAATTGTTGTTTGCTTAGTGACTGTTCTAAACTATTTGTTTAAAGTCTGCATTCTTGATCAAGTGTGGCTACTAAAGTCTGTGTTCCACTATCTTAGTAGTCAGCTCGTGTTTTACAGGGCATTCCTTTAAATGTCTGAAGCCAAAAAAAAGCAATAATGTCTCAAATTTTGTAGATTGGCTCTTTTCTGGGTTAGTCCCTTCAGTGTTTAGGCAGGCTGATAACAATGGTATCAACCTTTGTGTCCTGCTTGTCTGGAGTCTGAAGAGAAGCCAGTTGTGAAATCTCAGGTCCTCTAGGGCCTTTTCAGAGCATATGTTCATCCCTGGGCATGGCCTTATTTTTTTTTATGTTTAAATTAAAATTATTTTATTGTTAATAATTTTATTGTATTTTTCCATTATCACTTAACCCCTACATAGCCACCCTGCAATTACCACGCTGTTGTCCATGTCCACGAGTCTTTTTCCTTTTTGCCCAATCCTCCTGCCCACTAACCTCACCCCCACCAATAGCTGTCACCTGTTCTCCATCTGTGAGTCTGTCTCTATTTTGCTTGGCAGTTCAGTTTGTTAATTAGATTCCACATATGAGTGAAATCATATGGTATTTGTCTTTCTCTGACTGGCTTATTTCACTTAGCATAATGCTTTCCAGGTCCATCCATGCTGTTGCAAAGGGTAAAATTTTTTAGGCCAAGTAGTATTCCATTGTGTAAATATCCTACAGTTGTTTTAATCCACTCATCTACTAATGGACACTTAGGTTGCTTCCATATCTTGGTGATTGTAAATAATGCTGCAATGAACATAGGGGTGCTTATGTTCTTCTGAACTACTGTTTTTGGTTCCTTTGGATATATTTCCAGAAGTGGAATAACTGGATCAAAAGACAGATCCATTTTTCATTTGTTGAGATATCTCCATACTGCTGTCCACATGGCTGCATCACCTTGCATTCCACCAATAGTGCAAAAGAGTTCTCTTTCTCCATACCCTCAAAAACAGTTGTTGTTTGTTGATATATTGATGATAGCCATTCTGACAGATGTGAGACAATATCTCATTATGGTTTTAATTTACATTTCTCTGATGGTGAGTGACATTGAACATCTTTTCATGTCTATTGACCACTTCTATGTCCTCTTTAGAGAAGTGTCTATTCAGGTCCTTTGCCCATTTTTTAATTAGGTTTTCTTGTGTGTGTTGAGTTTTATAATTTCTTTATAAAATTTGGATATTAACCACTATTCAGATGTATTGGTGAATATGTCCTCCCATTCTGTGGGTTGTCTTTTTATTTTGTTGATGGTATCCTTTGCTGTGCAAAAAATGTTTTAGATTGATGTAGTCCCATTTGATTATTTTGCCTTTGCTTCCCTTGCCTGAGGAGATATATCAGTAAAAATGTTGCCATGAACAATGTCCAAGATTTTGCTGCCTATGTTTTCTTCTAAGATATTTATGGTTTCAGGTATAATATTTGTGTTTAATCCGTTTTGAATTTATTCTTGTGTGTGGTATAAGAAGGTGATCTAGTTTCATTTTTCTATATGCATCTGTCCAATTTTCCCACCACTTATTGAATAAACTATCTTTAGCCCATTACAGTGCTTGGTTCCTCTGTCAAATATTAACTGACTATAAAGATATGGGTTTATTTATGAGCTCTCTATTCTACTCCATTGATCTATGGGTCTGTTTTGATGCCAGTACCATGCTGTTTTGATTACAATGGTCTTATAGAGTATTTTGATATTAGATAGTGTGACTCCTCCAACTTTGCTCTTCTTTCTCAAGATCATTGTTGCTATATGAGGTTTTTTTTTCTTTTTTTGGTTCCGTATGAATTTTTGAAATATTTGTTCCAGTTCTGTGAAATATGATATTGTAATCTTGATAGGAATTGCTTTGATACTATAGATTGTGTTGGGTAGCGTGGGCACTTTAATGATGTTAATTCTTCCTATCCATGAACATGGTATGTGCTTCCACTTATTTGTATCTTCTTCAATTTCTTTCATCAGTGTTTTATAATTTTCCTAGTACAGGTCTTTTACATCCTTGGTTAGATTAATTCCTAGGTATTTTATTCTTTTTGAAGCAATTGTGAATGGCATTATTTTCTTAATTTCCCTTTCTGATAGTTCATTATGGGCATATAAAAATGCACCTGATTTCTGGATATTAATTTTGTATCCTGTCACTTTGCTGAATTTGTTTATCAGTTCTAGTAGTTTATTGGTGGAATCTTTGGGATTTTCTATATATAGTATCATGTTATCTTCAAATAAAGACAGGTTTACCTCTTCCTTTCCAATTTGTATTTCTTTTATTTTTTCTTCTTGTCTGATTGCTATGGCTAGGGCTTCCAGTAATATATTGAATAAGAGACATGAAGGTGGACGTCCCTGACTTGCTCCCATCTTAAGGGAAATGATTGTTATTTTTCCCATTGAGCATGATGTTGTCAGAGGGTTTGTCATATGTGGCCTTTATTACATTTAGGTATTCCCCTTCTATTCCCACTTTGCTGAGTGTTTTAAACATATATGGGTGCTGGGTTTTATGAAATGCTTTTTCTGCATCTATTGATATGATCATATGATTTTTATCCTTAATTTTGTTTATGTGGTGAATCACATTTATTGGTTTGTGAATGTTGTATCAACCTTTCATTCCCAGAATGAGTCCCACTTGATTAAGGTGTATGATCATTTTCATATATTGCTGTATTCAGTTTGCTAATATTTTCTTAAGGATTTTAGTGTCTATGTTCATCAGAGATATTGGCCTGTGATTTTCTTTTCTGTAGAGTCTTTAACTGGTTTTGGAATTAAGATAATGCTGGCCTCATAAAATGAGCTTGGAAGTTTTCACTCCTCTTGAATTTTTGGAAATAGTTTGAGATGGCGAGGTGTTAGTTCTTCCCAGAATGTTTGACAGAATTCACCTCTGAAGCCATCTGGTCCAGGAATTTTGTTGTTGGGAGTTTTTTGATTACTGTCTCACTTTCACTAGGTATAATTTGTCTGTTCAGATTCTCTGACTTTTCCTGATTTAGCTTCAGAAGATTGTATGTTTCCAGGAATTCATCCAGGTGTCCAGTTTTTGGTGTACAGTTGTTCATAGTATTTTCTTACAACCTTTTATATTTCTTTGGTGTCAGTTGTTATTTCTTCTTTTTCATTTCTAATTTTATTTATGTGGGTCTTCTCCCTTTTTTTCTTAATGAGTCTGGTTAAAGGTTTGTCAATATTATTAATGTTTCAAAGAACTAGGTCTTGGACTCATGATCTTTTGTACATTTTTAAGACTTTATTTCATTTATTTCTGCTCTGATCTTTATTATTCACTTATTTCTACTCAGTTAGGCTTTGTTTGTTTTTATCTTTCATGTTCAAGTGTAAAGTTATGTTGTTTATTTGAGCTTTTTCTTTCTTTTTTTTTTTGAGATAAGTCTGTAATGCTATGAATTTCCTTCTTAAGGTTGTTTTTCCTGTGTTCCACAGATTTCAGTTTGTTGTGTTCTCATTTGAATTTGTTTCAAGGTATCTTCTGATTTCTTCCTCGATCACGTTGCTGACCCATTCATTGTTTAATAACATGTTATTTAGCTTCCTTGTCTTCGCATGCTTTTCAGTGTTCTTATTGTGATCGATTTCTAGTTTCATATCACTGTGGTCAGAGGAAATGCTCTGATATGGTTTCAATCTTATTAAATTTATTGAGACTTTTTTTGTGTCCTAACATGTGGTCTATCCTAGAAAACGTTCCATGTGCACTTGAAAAGTATGTATATTCTGCTGTTTTGGGGTGAATTGTTCTAATGATATCAATTGAATCCATTTGATCTAGTGTGTCACTTAAGGCCACTGTGTCCTTGTTGATTTTGTGTGTGGAAGATCTATCCATTGAAGTCAATGATGTGTTAAAACCCCCAACTATGACTGTGTTTATGTTGGCTTCTGCTTTTAAGTCCATTAAGATTTGCATTATATAGTTAGGTGCTCCTCTGTTGGGTGCATGAATGTTTACAAGGGTTATATGCTCTCATTGGATTGTTCACTTTATCATTATGTAATGTCCTCCATTGTTTCTTACTAAGCCTTGGCTTTAAAGTCTAATTTGTCAGATATTGCTAACCCAGATTTTTTCCCCTCCATTTTCATGAAATATCTTTTTCCATCTCTTTACTTTTTTTTGGTGACAGCATATACATAGGTCTTGTTTTCCTATCTATTCTGCTACCCTGTGTCTTTTGTTTGTAGCTTAATCCATTTTACAATTAAGGTGATTATTGATAGATAAGTATTTATGCCATTTTATTTTTAAAATATTTCCCTCTGTTTTTCTTTTTCTTCTTATTTTACTTAATGCAAGCCCTTAACATTTGTTACAGTAGTACTGTTTTGGTGTTAACAAATTCCTTTAGCTTTTCCTTGTCCAGGAAACTTTATTTCTCCTTCAATTTTAAATGATAGGCTTGCTGGGTAAATTAGCCTTGGGTGTAGGTCCTTGCTTTTCATCATTTTGAATATTTCATGCCAATCCCTTCTGGCCTGAAATGTTTCTGTTGAGAAATCAGGTGATACTCTATTTGGAATTCCTTTGTAGGTAACTACCTGCTTTTCTCTTGCAGCTTTTAAAATATTCTCCTTGTCTTTAAGTTTTGTTATTTTAATATGCTGCATCTTGGGGCAGGCCTCTTTGGCTCCATGGTGTTTGGGACTCTGTGCACTTCCTAGGCTTGTGTGTCTTTTTCATTCACCAAACTAGGGAAAATTTTGGTCATTATTTCTTCATATAGGTTCTCAAACCCTTGCTCAATCTCTTGTCCTGCTGGTATTCCCATATGTGGATATTGTTATGCTTCATGTGTCCCAAAGATTTCTTAAGCTATTCTCATTCTTTTAAATTCTTTTTCCTTTTTGTTTCTCTGGTTGAGTATTTTTTTCCTACCTTGTATTCCAAATGTCTGATTCAATCCATTGCTTCATCTAAGCTATAGTTTATTTCTTCCAGTGTATTATTTATCTCAGATATTGCATTCTTTATTTCACATTGGTTCTTTTTTACTGTTTATATGTCTTTTTTCATGCTGTTGAGTGTTCTTATAATCATTACTCTAAACTCCATCTGATAAATTGCCTCCACTCACTGGGTTCTTCCACTGGAAGATTCTCTTGTTCTTTCATTTGGGGCCTGTTCATTGTCTTCCTGTATTATCTGTCTCTTTCT
>PVJD01006151.1:85000-103054 GCA_004026545.1 Mormoops blainvillei | reverse complement strand
CCCAGGCCGCATCCTGCAGTGGGCGGGCTCTTTCTGGCCCCGCGGGGGAGCTCCAAAGTGTCAGTTATGCCTCCGAGTGTCCTTGTCAGAGGCAGGGATGCTGCATCCGTCATGTTCCTGCTCCTCCAGGCAACCTGGCCGAGGCCACCCTGGGGGGACACAAACTCCCAGGCACTTCCAGCAGCTGTGTGGTCATTTGGGCAAAGTGGCCCCAAAGCAGTCCTCTGGGAAAGAGTCACACAGGCTTGCACTTGGAAACAGAGGCACCCTCCGCTCTGCCAGGGTGGGACGGGGCGGGACGGGGAGGGATGTGTGTGTGCAGAATTGTGGGGGTCTGGCTGGAGCACTGGCCCTGTCCTAGTTAGTGGTAGAAGCAGGACCCCAATCTATTGCTTCTGGATTGAAGTCCCGTCTGCACCAGGCCCCTCCACCCCTTAAACAACCTAGTGCAGCAAGACACCCACTGAGACAGACAGGATCCTGCCCTTTGGGGGCTATCAGTTGGCTTTGCCCCATTTTGGTGACAACATTATAACAAAGGAGGCCACCCCCCCTCTGAAAACAAACCAAAAAAGGCCCTCTCCTCTATGTGCTCCGTGTCTTTGGAAATTTGTGGCGACCATTTCAGTTTAAACATATGACAATTAAATCGTTAAGAGTTCCGATGCTGAATTAATTACCCAGTAGAAAAGGGATCAATTGTGTAAATATATCATTTATGTAATGAGTCCTGGCCAGATTTAGATGTCCAGATTGGCCTTTCTTCCAGCTTCTGTCCTGAAAACAAGTCTAGCCTTCGGGCCAGGGGCCAAACAAACAGCCTCTCTTAGGTCCGAACCCAGGACATTAAGTGGCCCAAATAGAGAGGTGGGGGCAGGTGATACAGGGGGCTGAGATTGTGGGAAAATTGGAGCCATTTGCTAAAATGAGCCAAGTTCCTACTATTATTCTTCATGTCTCTGCAGAAAATTACTCTTCAGAAACAGGGAGTGCAAGTTAAACATCCCCTTAAATGACACTTCGGGTACGGCTCATTTCACCCCCTCCAGCCCCCTCTGCCAGGCACCTTAGTCCAATCGTGACAGCCTTTCTGAAAAAAGAGCCAAGCTTGGGTTCCAGGAGCCCCCCAAACGGTTAACGTTCTTGGACCACGCAGAGCTGCCTGCCCCACCCACGGGCCAGGGAGCAAGTTCACTTCGAGGCTGCCTCCCTCCACGGCATTAGGTGGGCTCCTCTGGCCACGAGCCACCATTGCTTCAAAGCACTTTAATCCAGTCACCAGTCTGTACTGAGCGCCCACTTTGTGTTACTGTGTCCATTCCTCCCTCCCCTGAGTCCTCCGGGCTGAGGGGAGACCCTCACCCCCATATTCTGACCACACTGGGTTTATTCACCACTCATAGCGCTGCATACAATCCCACGGCTGTCCCCAGGGTGCCTAAGTGCTGCAGTGGCCCTGGTCATCTAGCCTACAGGGCCTGCAGTGCACCCAACTCCTAGGGGACCCTCGAACCTGTTTGCCGAATGTCACCCAGCTTCAGGGGCTTGGAGACTTCTCTGCACAGCCTTCTCAGCCAGGTGTCTACTACCCCTAAGTCTTCCAGGAAGCCCCTCTTCTCTGAGATAAAACCCCAGGCACCTGGGCTCTCTCTAGTTCCTTCCTCCCTCCCTCCCTCCCTTCCCCTCTGCATAGGGAACTATACTGTCCCAAAGTCATAAATACATGCAGTGGAAAGCGAGTTGACTTGAATTTCATCACCAGCTCTGACCTCCAAAGGTGGGGGACAGGAGGGAGGACCCCGGAGGGAGTCATGCAAAAGCCAGGACACCATCTTAGCGGGGAGAGAGCAGGACATTCAAGCTGGAGTTTAGAGGTCGAAGCCTGGAACGCAAATGGTCCAGGAAGCCTTGGCCTTGGGGAAAATGAGATTGGAGGGGGGCAATTATGCATCAAATGCCATGTATTTGTCAGGAATTTGTTGCTTAATTGATGTTTTATTGCTCCCCGTGACACGTGTGGTGGCAATGAAATGGTACGTACAGGGGAGGAAGTGAAATTTATTCCTGCGTGTATCTTAATGGGGGGAATAAAGCGTCAATTAAACAATGAAGATGACATATATTTGATGTATGATCTCAAGAAGGAATATTACTCCCTAAAATGTTATTTTACAATTTACAGTAATGGAGCACCTGGCAATAAGGAGAGGCACAGTTCACACATTTTCCATCATTTAAAAATAGCAAGAAATGTGTCACTATTAAGTAATACACGAAAACTTCCCTTTTAATAGTAGGGCGTAAGAATTGTACGAGTAAGGGCTCTGTTGAGTTACCCAGCTAATGCGTAACAGGCGCAGGGCAGATAAGAGTGTGGGGGAAGACACACTTTTTCCCTGATCTTAAAAACGAAACGATGGGGAACTCGGGAAGGCAAAATCATAGTAGAAGCTGCTTACTGAACTCCTCTGTGCCAGGCTCTGTGCTGAACTTGACCTAGATCCTCAACCTCGAAGTAACCCTGCTTTAGCTCAAGGTTCACAGACCTCGTCGAAGTCCCCAGAGCAAATGCGCAGCAAATCTAGCACGTGAGCCCAGGTCGGCCTGACTTTGAGGGCTCTCTCTTTCGTTTCCGCCAGCAGCTATTAACAGACAGGGAAGGAACCAAAAGGTCAATGTTCGCTCCAGATGGGGAAGAGAGAGGCACAGCAGATGAGTCCGTTTTTCATGAGCACAGGAACAAAGGGAGCCGGAGGGGCTCGGGAAGCACGCGGAAACTTCTGAAAAGGAGCTTCGTTCGCAGCCGAGTTACGTGCTTTCACAGATTGCCTTCAGTTCAGAAGTTAGTTTATCAAGAAGAAACCAGCCAATTAAGTCCGTACTGACTTCATGAAAGAAACAGATTCTATAAATTGAGTGTCCGTATATCAAGCCCAGAAATTTTGCATGGACTTTTACTCGCAAACTGGAGGTTTGTTCCTTTTCAAAAGATACATGGCTTCAACATGCCACCAAAAGATGCCTATGAGTGTAGAAAAATAATCAGAAAAATTCCTTGTTGTAAATATGATAAACAGTTCATATTCTTTAATGTTAAAAGTGTTTGTATGTCATTATAAAAATATCTGCCAGTATAGAAATCTAGGCAAAGAGTGCAATGTTATTTTAGCAAATCACACATATCATAAATGGATAATCATCTCTACCCATTAATTACATGCAAATGAAAACATCGGTGAAATTTCTTTTAATTATTAAGTAAGCAAAACTAAGGGGGAAACATAGCTTTCACTCCTGGGAAGAAAAAAAGACATATCCTTACATCGCTGTTAGGAAGGTAAATCAGGATAAGTTTTTCAGAAAGTAATTTGACAGTATGGATCAAGAGCTTTTAAAAAGTGTAAGCAAACAGGTTCCTTTTAAAATACATCCTAAAAATAGTTGTGAGTTTAAACATATAACATATACCTGCAAATACAGGGAAATATAGTCCACTGTTGTCTGTAACACGATAGGACCTATAAGTAAGAAAAGGGTTAAATAAATTGGAGTATAAGCAAACAGAATGGTGTTTATAGTCCTTTTAATGACAATAAAAAGTACTTATGATAAATCTTAACCAAAAAATATTATGTTATAAAGTGTAATATGGATATGACTTTTTAAAAACTCTATGTATATATGTATAGGGAAAAACCTTGAAAAATATAATAAAACTTTCATAGTCCTTTTTAAATTTATTTCATTTTTAAAAAGATTTTATTTATTTATCTTTAGACAGAGGGGAAGGGATGGAGAAAGAGAGGGAGAGAAACATCAATGTGTGGCTGCCTCTCACGTGCCCCCTACTGAGGACCTGGCCCACAACTCAGGCATGTGCCCTGACTGGGAATCTAACCTGCGACCCTTTGGTTCACAGGCTGGCACTCAATCCACTCTGCCACACTATCCAGGGCTCACAATCCATTTTTTAAATGAGGGGTTACGGGCACTTTTATTTCATTCTTTGTATTATACTTTCGTGTAATTTTCAAATTCTCCACATTAAGCAAATTAAAAAATATTTTTTAAATCCTCACCTGAGGATGTTCATTGATTTTTTTACAGAGAGAGGAAGGGGGAGAAAGAGAGAGAAAAACATTGGTTGGTTGCCTCCCATACATGTCCTGACCAGGACGAACATACAACCTCAGTATATTCCCCGATCAGGAATCGAACCTGCAACCATCTGGTGTACAGGAAAGTACTCCAATCAGCTGAGCTGCGTGGCCAGGGCATAAGCAAACATTTTTATACTCAGAAAAATATTCTATTTTTTAAAACAGCAAAATACACTGGAAATAAAACATTTAAAGTTAAGCATTTTGAGGATAAAGTATTCAAGCTCTTTGTAAAAAATCACAAAATGAACACACAAAAGAGTTAGTGTGGGTTTCCATTAAACATCAATTTACTTTGATATCTAAGGACAAAATGACTGCAGTTTATTGGAACAAATAAGAGTAGTTTGGAAATTCACCTAATAGGAAAGCTGACGGTTAAGAAAAAATTAAACTGGCCATGCCCTGACCAGAACAGCCCGCTCAGTCAGGGGGCGGGCGAGTCTACCGCCTGCAGAGCTGGTCTGAGTGTGGGACTGAGTGGAAGTGGGTTTACATGTGTGTGGAGTATTTACTGTTATTTTCGGGGCATGGCACAGCGGGATTTAGGACTTCGCTCATTTTAAAACTTGTGACCTGATGGTATTTTTAAAACAATCAATTAAAATGGATGGAGTTTTTTTGGTTTGTTTTGGTTTTTTGGCAGAGGTAAGAGCAAGAAGTTTGTTTTGCTTCATTTTTCTTGAACTTGAAAAGCAACGAGAAAGGAGACAGAGCGGCCTTACTCTTCCGGACCCTGTGGACAGGTCCAAAGCCCCGACTGGGAGAGCGACTGAGGCCGGAAAGAAAAGGGAGCTGTTTGCACACAGAATCCGAGAGAGTCCAGGCTGGGGCAAGTGTCTGCTTTCAGAGGGGACGCCCAGCACCTCCTGGCATAGGCACGGTGGGCCCCCACAGAGGGAGTGGGGAGCAGTTCTTTGGAAAGACATGGCTCAGACAAAAGCAGGGGCCGAGGGAATCCAGACAGCGCTGAGCACCAAGTCCTGCCTGAAGAACTTTCTAGTTGAAGTGTGGCTGCCGCAGAAGCCTCTGTACATGCCTCACTAGCAGGGCCACCAGCCTCTGCGGGGAGCAACCAACAACTTCCCCGCCCCCACCCAAGACACCAAGTCCCTGCAGTAGCATCTTGGCCCCGATTAGTTGAGCCCAGGTCACATGCTACGTTCTAGCTGCCAGGAATGGGAGGGCAGGAGGTTTGCCCACCTTTGTATCTGCAGCAGCAACAAGGTTCTGCCTCCCACTTCCAAGATCCTGCAGTGGTGGCCAGTCCCTGCACGGGGCTGGCGTTCCCGTGCTGGGTGGCCCACACAGGGCCCGTGTCTTTTGCACAACCTCACAGTGGCGTGGAGAGAGTTAAGTGGGGAAAGGAATGTGATGCGCTTGGCACAGAGCCTGAACGTGGTATGGGCTCATTAATATCTGCTGTGATTATTACTGTAATATTTATTATTATTTTGATCATTGTTGTACATGAGACCTAGGCTTGGCCAATCGGATGATCCTGCCAGGAATTTTGACTCCTGGAACAGTGATAAAAGTTTATGACAAAGGCCCTAGGGGACAGTGTTATTTAATAGAATTCCAGCGTGGTAGTTTTTGGATAGGAAACATTTCATTCGGAAGGAAGAATAATCAACAATATCTGAATAATAAGGATCTAACTGATAACCAGTATCAGTAACTATGTGCACTGAGCTCGAAAGATTGGGTGTGTAGATGTCTTTGGATCCTCAGATTATTCTGGAAGAAGAGATTTTTGGGGCAGAGGCTGCTGGAAGCCTCCGTCAGCATCCTGGCCTCTCTTTCCAGTGACAGATCCCAGTTCGAAGGCTGTCACTCTGCTGCCTGGAACAAAAGGCTTCCTTGTGGTTAGGAGTGGCCGTGCTATTAGATTTTAGCCAACAGGGTTAAGGGGAAGTGTCGTACACGTCTCTCGGAAATCTGCTTAAGGCTTGTGTTCCTTGCGGCCTAAATTAACCCTACCCAGCAGAGCCTTAGTGTTTTCTGTGTGTAACGATAGGGCAGCTGGGACCACGTGGTGAGTCCACGAAATTGCCTCTGATGGAGTCGGGTCCTCTCATCTTGAGAACCAGGCCCTCTTTATCACATCCCGCCAGCTTGCCTTTTGAAAAAAATCAACATTATTGTGGTGTAATTTGCATGTCATAAAAACGTACCAATTTAAAGTGTATATGGTTCGATAAGTTTTGTCAAATGCATACCCCCGTGTAACCACCTCGATCCAGAGAGAACGTTTCCATTTGCCCCGAAAGTTCCCAGCCAGTTCTTTGCAATCACCCGGCCTCCCCACACCTCAGTGACCACTGACCTGCTTCCTGTCACTATGGATTAGTTGTGCACATTCTACAGTTTCAGATAAATGGACTCGTACAGTAGCCACTCGTTTGTGTCTGGCTTCTTCAGTTCAGCATAATGCTTTGGGCTTGATCCACGTCATTGCTGGTGTCCGTAGTTCACTTCTCTTTCTGGCTGATCCGTAGAGCCCTGTATGGATGGGCCACTGTCTGCTTCCCACGTCACTTACGGAAGCATATTTGGGTTGTCCCCGGCTTCGGGTTGCTATGGGCATTTGGTGTATGTCTTTCTGTGGACATAGAGTTCATCTTTCTGTAATAAATACTCAAGAGTGGAATAGCTCAGTCACAGGGTAAGGCTGTGTTTAAGTTTGTACAGAATTGCCAAACGGTTTTCCAAACTCTTTTCTCAAAATTTTGCCTTTTAAAAACTGATTTTGAAAGTCCTGTTTTTAAAAAGAAATGAATTTGGAAATTCCTGATTCATTTGGACGAGGTTCAATCTATGCCCCTCTGGGTGACCTGCTGTGGGACACACAATGCCTGAGACCCTAAGGATCGGGTTTATAATCTGCTGTGGACTGACTGTTTCTGTCCCCCCAAATCCACATGTTGAAGCCCTACCCAACGAAGACGGGGCCTTTGGGAGGTGATCACTTGTGGATAAGTTCATGTGGGTGGGGCCCCCATGAAGGGATTAGTGCCCTTGTATGGAAAGGAAGAGACCAGAGCTCTCTGCCTCTGCCATGTGAGGACCCAGCCAGAAGGCGCCTGTCTGTAAGCCAGGAAGCCGACCAGCGGGCTGGTTCCCTGACCTCGGACCTCCAACCTCCAACCTCCAGAACAGTAAGAAATAAGTATCCGTTGTTCAGCCACCCAGTCTAAGGTTTCTTGTCACAGCCTACACCGACTAAGACAAAATCCTTGTTCAGCTTCTGAATGGATCCTTGAATAAATTATTTAACCTCAATGAGAATTAGCTTTCTCAGCTATAACATGGCCGACCGCAATTATAATACCCACCTCACCTGGTTGTTAGGATTAAGTGAGATACTGTTTGGGGAAATGCTTGGCACAGCAGGGCCACTTGTTATCTTGACATGAGTTTTACAACGAGGGACTTTTACTGGAGAATAAGGCATCTTTTGTACCCTACAGTTGGAGAGCAATCTATCATCACATTTTATAAGATGTAGAAATGAGTCCTTTCAAATGGATTTGCTTCAACAGCTCTTATTAGAATCGTTGACACTTCTTGGAGTCATCATAGTCTAGATGGTTGTGTGTAACTCAGCAGGTGGGAAGGCGGTTGACAACATTAATTGTTTCATAAATACTGTCAGGATGGGGTTTCTTTTCGCCCGTTGGCTTAAAACAAGTTACTGAAAAACCAATACTGTGCCATATGTTTATACTTTTCTTGGCACATAAACCAGATATTTTACAGACAAGGATGGGTAATAAAAGGCAAGTATTCACTCAAGTCATATGTTTGATTCTCTATCAAAGAATAACAGCCGTAACCATCCCAATTTCACTGAAATTTTGTCAGAAGCAGTTGTAAATCTCAGACGTGGGAGACAGCACCTGAAGTAGAAAAGCAGAAACAGCCACAGAACTAGGGAAACCGCCCCCACTTCGATGCAGCAGGGGTGTCCAACCTGAGGCCTGCAGGCCGCATGCAGCCCAGGATGGCTGAGAATGTGGCCCAACACAAAATCGCAACTTTACTTAAAATGTTACGAGATTTTTTTGCGAATGTGTGTCGCAATGCATCTAAGTGTGGCCCAACACAACTCTTCTCCTTCCAGTGTGGCCCAGAGATGCCAAGAGGTTGGACGTCCCTCATAGATGATATGTCACATTTTGAACATGTACCCATTTCCTCACTGGCCTTCAGAACAGCAATGAATTAGATGAAATACATTTTGCATTAGTAAGGATGACCAAAGAATTGTCACCGTTACCAAGGGTAAAGGTAGTGACCCGATGGAATTTTCACCAGCTGAATTGTTTTGGGAGGACGGCTCGAGGAGGCCTGGCTGTGGCCTCCCCCCTCACCTGTGGCCATCGCTGTCCCGGAGGAATTGCGTCATATGCCCGTTCACCCTGAGTCTGCTTGTTCCCTGGTAACCAGAGAAAGGCTGATCGACACTGCCCGAGGGCCCCAGGGAATATGGGATCCAAGACCCGACCCTGCTCTTCACTCATTTCAGTGCCCTTTTCAGAGTGTGACAACCGCACCCACATTGAGTAAGACTCAGGATTCCAAGTTTTGTCTTCTTCATACCACTGGCCCCTAAATGCCAACCAACCATTTTGTGGTGACGCTCTGCCCCCAAGCCAGAGGAAAACCCCAGTGCTAAGCTAGGGTCTCCAGGACATGACATGTCGGTCTCCCAAGTGGTACATGAATGCGGCACAGATACTACAGTGGAGGCTGATTTAAGGAACTTTCCAGAATGATTGGCACCATGCTCACGTCTGACCTTTGCCTTTGTTGCCTGGAAGGCTTTCTCACTCTCCTGCTGATCGGTAGCCCAGTCCTATCCAGCCTTGGACCGGAGCCTTCCGGGGACCCCAGGATCCTGCCTCATCTCCTCTAGGGGGGCCGGGGCCTCTCCTGAGAGTGGCCTTTGGGGCTGGAAAGACCCTCGTGTGTTAACACCCTCTGTCCTGCTCCTGCAGCAGGGACTCCATTTTAGAAAGGCCAACAACACAGGGCCACAGCAGGAAGAAACAGGTAAGAGAGGGACTGCCCCAGAGAAGCTGGGGAGGGGGAGAGTGGGAGTCGGGGTTCAGACCAACCCACCATGTGCCTGATGAGAAACCGCACCTGCCGCTTCACATTTTCCGACACCTGTAAGCAGAGTACAGTGCGACTGCAAACACTGAGTTTTTTTCTGGAAGAAAGGACCAGAAACTATTGACAGTGTTTCTCTTCATGGGATAGGCTGTGGGAGCCAATGGCTTTTACTTTTTTATTTTTTAAAAAGATTTTATCTCTTTATTTTTAGACAGAGAGGTGGGGAGGAAGAAAGAGAGGAAGAGAAACATCCACGTGTGGTTGCTCTCACGCGCCCCCAAGTGGGGACTTGGCCCGCAACCCAGGTATGTGCCCTGACTGGGAATCAATCCGGCGACCCTTTGCTTCGCAGACCGGTGCTCAATCCACTGAGCTACACCAGCCGGGGCTACTTTTTAAAATACCCTTTTACAGAAGAGGCAGTAAAGCATCACGGTTATACTAAGGGCACTAGAAATCAGTTGCTGGGTTCGAAACCCGGTGCTATTCCCTCTTACTTGGGAACCTCTGCCCTGTCACTCGCAGTCCCATTCTCTGAGGGTCCGCCTCCCTATCCGTAAGCAAGGGTAATGCCCCTGTCTGCCCCACACAATTTTTGTATACTGAGAACCACATGAGGGCTCTATAAATGGTAGCTCCTTCTCTTCCTACTTGAACTTGCTGCATGTACCTACTCCGATTATTTTTAAAAGGTCAATATGGATCAGCTATGCCAGCGAATTTCAACCAGGGCACCACAAGAATTTTTAAAACACGCAATACCTGACTATTTAGTCAGGGGCACTGACCTCTTTTCCTTTAGATTGCCAAATGAAAAAAAAAAAAAATGGCAACAGCCAACACAGCAACAGCCGTCCGGTGTGTATGAATCAAAATTATACCTGTTTTTTTGTCAGATCGGCAAAAAATATATTTTTAGTGTGCCGCAGCATTTGAGTGATCAGTTTATGGGTGCCATGAGATGAAAAAGGTTGAAAACCACTGATCTGTGCAGTAAGATGATCAAATTTCCTTCTTTATAATGTTCTCCATAAAATCCTAATAAACATTTAACAAAATAAAATATAATTGCCTCAACAGCTGTACAAGGGATGCCCACAGGAGTGGAGGAGACAGAGGCGGGGAGGGCAAACCCCTCTGTGTTCTGGGGCCACAGACATGGAAGCCACCAGGAAGGTGCCGGCTCAGCGCCCCCCATCTGGGCGGGGCCTCTGCTTGCCTCGCCGGCTGCCCTGGGGCTGGGTCAGCCACATAAAGTAGCTCCGCATAGAGCTCATTAGTCTGGAAAGGGCTCCTTCTGGAAGAGATCAGGCCCTCGGCCCCCCTGCCTCTGACAAGACAGCTGAAACTTTTTTTCCTTTAACTTACATTTTAATTAAGAAAGTCACCCTTTGGTGAAATTGCAAAATCCTTGTACTTAAGAATCAATAAAATGTGCACAGTCTAAAATGAGATTAATAATGGCCCAAGTGTCTATTTTGGGTGTAATTATTTATTCATCAAAGAAAACCGGCTGCTCAAACCGCCGTCCGTCATGGACAGGGAAGCCGCTCCCACTTCAGTTCTGTTGTTAAAATTCCCCTTTATTGCTCCATCTGGTGTTAAATATAAAAAGCAGGAAGGTTCATTCTCTACCTGCATACATTTTAAATAAGAATTTCAACATTATCTTGTCCATTTAAAATAATTGTATGAAAATGTGAAGAAATATGACCTTGTAAAAGCTGCAGTCTGGCACAACCAGGGAGCGAGCGAGAAAAAGCGAAGCCACTATTATTTAAAATTCATGGAGACTGTGGCAAGATTGATCGGAAGAAGCTCCTTCCCAGGACTGTTCTGGAGCCTCCAGGAGGAGGGGCTGAGGCCTGGTAGGGGGCTCAGCCAGGACCTCAGACCCTGCAAGAACCCGAGGGCGTTGCCGCCTGGGCCTGGGTTGGCCGGGGCAGAGACAGGGCCGGGAAAGTGGCCGACCTCCCTGGATCCTGGCACTGCATGGATACGCGCCAGGCCTGACCCGGGAGAAGGAGGGAAGAACCAATGTCTCTGTTTAGGGTTTGGCCAAGACACGTCCCAAGCTGTCCCCTAGGCCCGAGTCTGGTGGAGTCTGGAGCTGTGGGGCAGGGGGCTCAGAAGACAAAGCGAGAGGCCGTAGTGACTTCCTGCTGAAGCCTTTCGCTGGAGTTTGAATAATTTACCATCCTGTCCCTTTCTAACCAGCTCCCAGAGAAAAAAGCAGCTGGGATTCAAAAAATATGTCCCCTCACCTGTGTCTACCCCTCCTCAGAGGGCTCTCTGCAGGAGAGGGGTCTGGGGCCGAGCCCGTAACTCTGGGGCCAACTCGGCCCTTTCCTTTCTGCGTGATCACGTCAGTTTTCTGTCACTGCTGTTACAAAGTACCACAAATGAATGGCTTAAAACAACACAACGCGTCACTAACTTACAGTTCTGCAGCTCTGAAGGCCAAAACGGGTCTCACTGGAACGAAGTCCAGGCGTCCGTGGGCCCGAATTTCTCCTGGCAGCTGGAGGGCAGGCCCTGTTTTCTGGCCTTTTCCAGCTGGGAGGGGCGCCGCATGGCCTGGGCTGTGGTCCCTTCCTTCGCTTTCGAAGCCGGAAGTAGAGGGGTGGGTCCTTCTCACCAGTTCCGCTCTGGCTCTCCTGCCTCCTTCTTTCTCCTAATAAAGGCCCTTGTCCTCACAAGGACCATCCGGGTCCTCTCTCCATCTCAAAATCCTTGGCTTCACCACCTGCAAAGTCCCTTCTGCCATGAAGGAGACGTAGCCCCCGGTTTGGGGGATTAATTAGGATGGAGATGTGTTGGGAGGCCATTATCCTGCCTGCGCCGTGACTTTGGGCAAGTCAGCTGCCTTCCCAGGCCTCAGTTTCTCTGTCCTCAGGCGTGTTCTGTAATATGCTATATTCCTCGTGGAAAGAAGCTATTTTTGGTGCATTTGAAGAAACTCAGTTAAAAAGTCTTTTCCCAGACGGGACATGAGCAGTTGGATTCTGCTTAAATTGCATTGAACGTTTTTCCCCATCTTAAGCCAGGTTGTGTTGGCGGGTGGCTCGGTTCCCGCTCCGTCTGCCACCTCAGACTGGGGGTAAGCTGTGAATTTGAGGGAGCCCTGTGTGTGTACATGCAGCCAGGATATCTTCATTCAGACGGAGCCCAGTGCCGAGCTGGCCCCACATCTATGGAAAGAAGGAATCAGTGAACAAGGCTCTGTAGTGGCGATGGATGACACGAGCCCCCGTGGGAGAAGGGCCTGTGGCACAGGTGCCAGCTTGGCTGCTTCGTGGTTGACCTTGGGCAGGTCATTCCTGGGCTGCACCTCCATTTCCCCACTGGTACCGTGATGGGATGGGGCGGGGCAGTGGCCTCCACCCCTGGCCTCTCATTAGCATCTTCAGGACACTGTTTGGCAGATAAGTCCCTGGGGACTGAGTTTCGACAAGTGCCTGGTTGATCTGGGTGCAGCCTGTAGTTTGATCTTCCCCAAAGTCTCTTCACCCCTGAAGACCCAAGAACCTGGATCTAGAGCTGGCCTCTCTCTGCTGCATTCACCGATTCAGGGTTTCCCAGAGCGTGCCCTTGGATCACCTGTCTCGGAGTCACCTTGGAGATGGGCGGACGCTTTGTTAAAATACAGATTCCCGGGCTGCACTCTCAACGTCGGGGTTGAAACCTAGCAATCAGCACTTGAACAGCCAGCTCCCTGGGGATTCTCACGTGCTCCCAAATTTGAGAACCACAGCTCTGACCACAGGGCCCGCTGCGTGAAAACGGGGCTCAGCACACTTGCACTTGAACCCTTTCCACCTAGGCCACTGAGAGCCTTTCTCTCAAGGCCTTGAATGAAATGTTGACTTTCATAACCTTATCCAGCCTCTGTCTCTCCAAGGCTGTGTGTCCTCAGGTCCAAACAGGAAAGAAATGTCCTGATGGGAAAAGAGCTCTTGAAATAAAGAATTTCCCATGGGAGCAGGAATGAGAAGGGGCTGAGACCGCTCATACTTTTTTTCCCAGCAGGTGAGCCGTCACCTGTCTGCAAAACGTCCGCGATTACCAGGGAGCTCCTTATCCCCTCCCCATTTTTCCCTTTAAACTCTGTCATTTGTACAGCCTATTAACCTTTAACTTTATGACTACCCAAAGATGAAATACTGGCAGCATTTAAGGCTGAGAATACTCCAGCCCTACCTTCTTAGTTTGCAACGGGTGGTGGTGGGGGGGGAAGAAGCACTTTCTCTTAAATCAGTCATTTTTAATATCTGTCACAGAGACGCTACCCACGGAGAGTATTTTTGGCTCCACATAGCGAGCTGATCCATAATAAATGTGGCAGCGCTGCTTCCTACCTCCACACCTCCTCTGGGAGCAGAAGTTCTTCCCATTAGGTCCTGGGATAAAATAATCAATGTGCTGCCAGCAACAGCCCTTACAGAATACCTGCCATGGACTAGGTCACATGCATGATAGCAGGTCCTCCTAAAGACCCTGCTAAAAGACGCACATTCACCTCCACTTTCAGATAGGAAAACTGAGGCTCAGAGAGGTTAAGCAGTTTGACGAAAGTCACCCAGCTATTGAGTGACTGGGCTGGGATGGGATCTAGTTCTGTTTGACTCCAAATTCTGTACGATTGAGCCAAAGTCATCGAAGCTCGTCTCTGCCAGCCTAGCCATACTAGAGCTTTGAGGGATAGCTGCTCTCTCAAACTGCTGTGAGAGTGGCCCTGGTGTGCGCCAGCTTTAGCGAGATGCGCCTAGGGGAAGGGTGGAAAGCCTTAGACCCAAACGAGCTTGAGATCCAGCTCCGCCGCTTGCCTGACCATGACCGACTGTCCCAGTTTGCCTGGCACAGCCCCGGTTTTAGCACTGAAGGTCCCAGGTGAACAGGGACAGTTGGTCACCCCACTTACCAGCAACATGCTGCTTCTGAGCTTCGCGGTTCCACATGGGGAGGGGACGGCGCTGCCTGCCTTGCAGGAGGAGAGGGACCCCTCCCACAGGGCAGCACCTAGCAGCCTGGAGCTGACCCATGTAGGGTGCCCTCAGGACCCTGGGGAGGCTGGTTGGCGGGGAAGCTGGGTAACCAAAGGCAAGCCTGAGGAAGGCCTGGCCCCTGGGGAACTAGCAGGGGCTTGACCTGAACTTGTGCCCTCGCCCTGCTCCACGGCACTGCCTAGCACCGATCACCCTCCTGCTCTATTCTAGATTCTCATGTCGTGACTGTCGCGCGGCCCTGGCTACTATGTAACCCCAGGGGACAGAGGCCTCTGTCTGTTCACTCCACGCAATTCCTAGAAGGATGCCTTGCATTTGAGGAGGCTCTCAGTAACGTTTTGTTGAATGAACGAAGGAAAGAAAGAATGAGCGAACGAACGAACGAACGAGCCAGGGGCCTGGCCTGATGGGCTCCCCACTGTCACCGAGGAGCAGCACTATGGCTAGACGGCCAACAGACTCGGGCTGAGCTGCCGAGGGGCCGCTAGGTTTCGCCTAACCCAGGGAGATTACTGTGAGTGGGGGCCCCTACCTTGCTGCTTCCAGAGCCCACTTTCCGTCGCTGTCACCCGATGGCCTGGATTCGTTGTGGCATTTCTCTCCCACAGGACACAGATCTCTGGAGCCAAGCCTATTCTGCGTCCCCTCCTGGGTCTAAGTAAGCTGTTTCCGGCCCTGGCATTGGGTGTGTGACCGATCGAGCGTCTTCCGTTTAAAGTTGTGATCTGGGTACCTGTCATGATCCTCAGGTGTCTACACCTGTAAAAGAGCATGTGACTACACTCTGTCATATCTGGCCCCCTCACACAGTGGTCTCAGCAGTGGGCAGCAGCGAAAGCTCAGCTCAACAGAACTCAAAGCAAATTAGGGACAAGACACTGGCACGAGGTTAATACACGCATTAGGCCCAACTGTGACGTTCCTAACTTTTTAACATTTATGTAGAAGTTTCCCTCTTGTTTTGGTCCCAAAGTGTGGCTAATATAAGGCCAGTCTGAAAGATAATATATTGTGACTGTTATATTATTTATTTTCAAGCCAACGTATTGATTATTATGTGCTGAAAATGACAAATGATGTCTGAGCGAGGCACGGTCAGCAGGTTCTATTAAAGAAATGATAGTATTGCTCGTGGATTGTTAAAAGGTTCAGTTTAGGTTCTTTATAGTTTATATCCATCACCATTTAATGACCAAATGATGAAAAATATGAGCCATGGGGACAATTTTTTTCTGTTGGAGTTTTATGTTTAAGCAGTTAGCAAAATAAGATACTCCATTTTTGGTGGGGAGTGGGGCGGCAGCGAGGGGAGTGCCTAAGATTTTATTTCTCCAGATTTAATAAATTGTAATAGTTAATGTTGCAGCTATGTAACCGAGCAGGAGGAAGCTAAAAAAGGCGAGTGCAGCAAGTCTGGGAGATAAGCCGCGAGGAACACAGCCAGGGCTCTTGCTGGCAGGGCTCCGGGGTTCCGGGGCTGCGCTGGAACCATCCGCTTCTCGTGGGCTTGGTGGTCGGGGTCTGGGGCTCCCGCCGGGAGAGCATCCGACAAGGACAGGCCTCCTGGGGTCAGTTTCTTCTGTTGGCTAGAAAGAGCCTGGTGGGAAGAGCAGGAGTCCCTAAGTCAGAGCGGAGACAGCAGGCTCTGCATGTAAGGCTGGCTGTCTGCAGAGCTGGAGGTCCACAAAGCAACCTGAGGGAGGAGGGAGGGCTGTGACCGACGCTCTCCAAGGGGCCTCAGCCTTGCCATTTGGTATATCTGCTGGTGACAGTCTGCTGATGACTTGCGGACTCCCAACAGCCTACTGTTGTGTCAGACAGTCAAGGCTCTGCAGAGGGAGGTGCTGGGGAAGGCCCCCCGGGGAGGGAGGGGAGAGGCCATTGCCCCCCGGGGGCTCTCACAGAGTTACTCTCCAGAGAGGAGGGTCTGCAGACCCAGCCTCAGCTGTCGGGTCTCTGCAGGGAGGCATCTGTGGGCTGGGCCCTACCTCCCTGCCCCCCACTGGACCAGATGCAGATGGCGCTCCTAGCGGGTGGCTCTGCTTGGAGCCTACGGCAGTGCCCCCTTTGTAAGGTGCTTAAGAGGCCCACCACAGGGCCCCCATCTCCTTGAGCCTGGCTCCAAAGGACAGGTACTAATTAGGAATGAAGTGTCCAAGCTGGGGGTGGGGGATGGGGGCAGGGTAACAAGATTTGAGGACATGTATTATGTGTGGCAGAAGCTCAGATCTGCTCTCCGAACCTGATTCTACTTTTCCTTGGTACTAGCCGAACTACATTTTCCAGCCTCCTTTGCAGTTACCTGGGGCCACGTCACCCCTTGATATCTGTGGATCCTGGCACGTAAAGACCTCCCACACTCAGTCCTCAGGGCTCTTCCTTTCCACTGACCGATGTTCATGTACAGGGTGACTTAAGCTACATATTGAAATTGGAAGACCCTCTGCTCTCTGTCCCCAGTGCGGGAGCAAAGCCATGACCCCCGCCCCACTGCCAACCTGAGCTGCCTTGAACTCTTCATATCAACGTGAAATCAACTTCCTTGAGGCCATCAATCCTTTTGGGCCTGTTTTTTTAGTGTATCTCAGTGAGTAACCGGGGGTATGTGGCCAGTTCTGGGACAAGTGCCTACATTGGCTGCAGTTCCTTCAGAAACTCAACTCAAACCAGCTCTACAGAAAAGGGAATTTGTTTTGGGGTTTGGCCTCAGGCACACAAGGATCTAGGGTCAAGGACTTTACCACCCCACTCATTCTCTCTCTGGGATCTGCTTTTCTGTTTAGGTTCTCACGAGCCAATCCCCACCCAGCCCCAGCTTCGGCTGAAAATGAGAGACCTGTGATTGGCCCAGCTTGGGCCATGTGGTCATTCTTGACCCAATCATAGAGGCCAAGCAGATGGGGCCCTCTTATTGGCCAGCTTTGTGCCTCCAGCAATGGAGACACAGTCAGAGCAGCCAAACCCGACGTCTGTCCCACAGCAGAGCTTCCTCTTGTTCACGGGTTTATTCCCATGCACAGACTCTGGCTGGGGTAGAGAAGGTGGTTCGCAACCAGGAATCACCCGCCCTTCCCTGCAGCAGGGGCGTGAATCGTCACGGGGAAGGAGGCCTGTGCCGAGGGTCTCGGCTGTGCCCTTTAGTCCGTTGTTCACGTTCTCCGAGTCTCAGTTTCCTGAGCTGTAAATTGGACATAATAATCGCTACCTTTCAGGGCAGTTGTGACGACCTTCAGTGAAATGTGAAAGCGCCTGTGACATTGCCTGGCACGTAGCCTGTTTCCTTCTGTCAAAAGAACAAACTGAACAGACTGCCTTGCTTGTTTGCATGTCAATTACATTTATTCCAAAAGGGCACGTGGGGCATGAAGAGTCAACATTAGCAATTCATATTCTGAGGCACAACTCTGTTTTCTCTACTATCACCTAAAAAGCGCCAACATTCCAGACAGGTCTTTAGCACTTTCCCTATCGTTTTAGTCTCCTGGGCCACTAGGACAAATTACAACAGGAACTGATCCTCTCAGCTCTGACAGCTCGGAGTCTGAAATCAGGTGCGGGCGGGGTTGACCCCTTCTGGGGGCTCTGAGCCAGAGTCCGACGGTCTGTGCCAGGCCCCTCCCCCAGGTCCCGGGGGCTGCGGGCAGCTCTCGGCATTCCTCGGCTTGTGGCTGCATCACTGTAGTCTGACGCCATCGTCACATGACCTTCTTTTCCTGTGTGTATCCGTGTCCCCTCTTCTCAGGGGCACCAGACACTGGATTTGGGGC
>PVJD01006151.1:0-80000 GCA_004026545.1 Mormoops blainvillei | reverse complement strand
CCAGAGAAACTTTTTGCACAGGGAGAGAAGGGCAGGGATGAGAGGAGGGTTCTGCGTTGTCCCTTAGAACCTCCTGCGGCCATGGGTAAGTAGCACTGCCAGACTCAGTAGCCAACAGCCCCAAGTAGCCGGTCCTCCTGAGGTCCTGAATTTTTAACTTGATTTCATTTTAATTACCTGTGGCCTCATGGGACCAGTGTCCGTGATATTGACAGCACTCGATGGTCCTGCTGGTTGGTTTCTTGGGCTCCGGAAGCAGCTTTGCGAGGAAATGAATTTGTGATGCACGCTGAAGATCCAAGGTGACTCAGTGCAGGGGGGGATAGGGTTCATCGCCAGCCCCACCCCCTGCTAGTTCAGTGGCCACAGTAAGTCGGGGACCCATGGAGGCCCAGTTTCCTTGTCAGTAAAAGAATCACATATATAACCCTGGCTGGTGTGGCTCAGTGGATTGAGCGCCGGCCGGTGAACCAAAGGCTCACCGGTTCAATTCCCAGTCAGGACACATGCCTGGGTTGCAGGCCAGGTCCCCAGTAGGGGGCGCGCGAGAGGCAACCACCCATTGATGTTTCCCTCTCTTTCTTTCTCCCTCCCTTCCCCTCTCTCTAAAAATAAATAAACTCTTTTTAAAAAAAAAAGTCACAGTAATTACAAATTCACGAAGTTCCCATGAGGCTACAATGTGACAAACACAAGTGAGAGCACTTTGGAACAGAAATAACAAAATAACATTGAACACGTAGAATTTGCTAGGTGAGCTACACAGATGACCCCGTTTAATCTTGATGGTGACCCTATGACAAAATTCCTGCTAGAATTATCATGATTGCTGGACCCATTTTAGAGACAGGGACACTGAGGCTCCAGGAGCCCGTGATGTTCCCCATCACCCCCAGCTAGAAGGTGGCGGTGCTATCCCTTGTGCCCCTGTGCTTCCCCACTGGGCCGAATGACCTCCGCCGCACACCCTTCAGACGTCGGCAATGATTAAGCACAACAGTCATCTCTGGTTGCCACAGCGCCGTCTGTCTTGAGGAAGGCGGGAGCCAAACCCACCCCTGGGGAACCCCGTGGCTTGGGGCGCACGGAGTTCTGGCGATGACACCTGCTGGCCCAGTGAAGCAGCCAGGGCAGGACGGCTCCTCAGCAGTGTCCCCACCCCAGAGCCCTGCAGGTCTCTTCCTCCTCCCCTTCTTGCTCTAATTCTGGCAATCTCCTCTCTGTTTCAGCCCATGATTCCACCCTAAGTGGTGGAGCCTTGCAGCCCCTAAGCTTCCGGGGCCCAGAGCTGTCACTTCTTGCTCTAGCTCGTAGGTTTCTTGCGTTGGGCTAGGGTCACAGCATTTCTGTAAACTGGTCGGCTCCCCCGAGCGTCCAACAGAACTATGGTCTGTGTTCCTTCATGGTCTCTAGTGACCTCCGGGCCCATCGGGTAGCATTTGAAGGGGTCTCTGGTAAGTCGTGTCATTCCCTGAACAAGAGTTATTATTCACCAAAGAATAAACAAGCAGCAGAACTGCACGGGAAGGTACTGGAGTACAGGCAGAATCTGCAAAGATGTCCAGGTGGCCACAGCTCCAAAGCGACACCAAGTGGCAGGCGGGTGGGCACCCACGGATGGCAAAGGTGGCTATGGTCCATCTGCAGCATCCCCTTTATTTAAGGACAATGGCCCTATCAATATGCACATGTATATTCCAACCTAAAATGAGCCTGTGATGTGTGAAGCTACTGATAAATCCACATGGTTGATTTCCATGAATCACCCACCATGTGACTGAATTTTGCCTTGAAGTAAAAACAAAGAGGCTGGATGGTGCGGGCGGTGGCTCCATGCCCCACGCACTGGGGTTTCTGAAATATCTACTCCACAGGTCTGCAGTCACTAGCAAAGAGAATCAAAACAGAGAATGAAAACGGAGATGTCAGTTCATTTGACCTTGGGGCCCCAGAGGCCAGCGGGGCTCCTGAAATGGTAGGAGGGTGTTCCGGCGCTCGGACGGAGGGCAGGACAGGATGCGCCGGCCCGTGGGCAGCCGCCTTGGGCAGCCGGGCCTCCAGTTCCTCCAATTCATTCTCCAGGAGAGCCCAGGGCTCTAGTCCTATATCTGATCCTTCAAGTTTGAAACGAAGGTTCAGTTCCATTTTCTCATTTGGTCCTCACAGCTGTCATTACCTCCAATTTACAGGTAAGGAAACCAAAGCCCAGAAGAGAGACCACTCATCCGACCTCGCACGGCTGGTTAAGGAGAAGAGCCAGAACTCGAACACAGTCAGGCCCAGCCTGACGCCAACCCACCCACGTGGAGCCAAGTAGGTGAGCGAATGGCCCTGCTCCGGGTCAGCCGAGGTAGGTCTGGAGCATGCTCTGACCCTGATGCTTTGGTTGTTTTTATATAAGGTCTGTATCTTCTCGGTGCGGTTCTGGTTGTGCTTAATTTAATTACTTGTAACTAAGCATTTTTGCAGCCCCTAGGAAAGATATGTGCAATTACAGTGTGTAATGATGTAAGACTGCCCGGAAATTCTCGTGCAGCCCCTTCCGGGGAACGCAGAGCTCCCGGGTGAAGCCGCCCACGGCTTCTTTACCAAAACGTCCCCCATAATTAGACCACATTAAGGATGCAATGCCCGTAAAATTGGATTGTTTAAAAATAATGAAACTTGAAGCAGCAAAAGAAGAATTTTAACAATTAAAGATTTTCAGAGGGTAGTTAAGGGAAGATTTTCTTCCAGTTCAAACTGCTTAAAATGTCACCAAGGGAATTGGGTGCCGGGAAGAAATGAAAGGGGCACGTTCATCCCCGTGCATGGGTGGCGCCAGGGTGAGGTCCGGCTTTGAGAGGGGGCGAGGCCTCAGAGGGCTGTGTGGGTGGGGCCCCGGAAGCTTAGGGGCTGCAAGGCTCCACCACTGAGGGTAGAATTATGGGCTGAAATATGGCTACCAGTTTTTTAAGGAAGCCCAACTACTTGCCTTTTGGACTTTGGTTTAAACACTGGGAGGAAACCAATGAAGGACACCCAAGATGCCCAGTCTGGATCCATCTTGTCCTGCCACCATCCCCATGTCCTTGTCGGGCCCCAGGCACAGCCATCATCACAACCCACCTGGCATTAGAGTGGCATCTGGTTGGCTTCTCTGTCCCTAGACTTCAAGCCCGGGATCAGAGAAAGCAGATCAGGAATTTTCCTCACTCCTGCTCTGGAAGCTTCTAGAAAGTTCCGTTGAGAGCCCTGGAAATCAGCCCAGTGAATGCTGCTGAATTGGGGAGAATGGTGGGGGGGCATGTCTGCCTGCTTGCTTTCTAGCTGAGGTTTCATCCTGACTTGGCATCTGTGAAAGACAGTTCTGGAATGCCCCTCTCATTTATGCTTCTCCTTCACTTACTCATTCAGTATTTATGGAGTGGGTTCTCCATTGCAGAGGACAGCCTTATGTTCCCATGCACTTACATTCTTCAGAGGAGAGACGGACAATACCAAGGAAAAACTACAGCATTCCTGTGAGCGAGGATCATGAGGCTGACCCGGCGGGGTTAGTGGGATGCAGGGTAGAGAGGTCCAGGGAGGGAGGGTGATGGCGGATGCCAAGGGGCTTTGCTGTCAGCGAGCACAGGTGTGGCTGCAGTTAGGATGTCTTCACCTGGGCTGCAGAGCCTGCCTGTTTCCTGGCCTGGACTCACTCCAAGGCTGGCCCTGAGCAGTGGCCCAGCCGCCTGCTCGTCTGGGTAGGGGCTGCATGCAGGTCTCTGTCAAGGGAGAGTACCCCCACCTCCTGGCAGGTACACGCCAATGCGCACACCTCTGGGCCCCCCTTTTCCTTTCCTTCCCCGTGCCTCTGTCCCTCACATGCAGGGGCCGGGACATCATGGGTGCCCATGGGTAAGGGGAGGCGGCAGAGGCCTCAGTAGCATTTCTCGGTCATCAGGGCCTTTCTGGGCCAGTGTTCCCGGGGCCTCCACATTTATCATCAAACTGGGTGCAACAAAGGGAAATGTCTAGGTGAATACTGGTGCTCCGGGCCACTCAGACTCCAAAAACAAAGCCAATTTGAGGTGGTGCCACAGCTCCCAGGCCTGGTGAGATGGCCATGGGCGCCCCTCCACCCTCACGTGTGTGTTGAATTGACAGGGCTCCTTCAGAGCTGTTAGAGCCTCAGACAATGAGGTGCAGGGCGAGACTGCACAGGGGAGGAAACTGAGGCTTATGGAGAGGGGATCAAGGTTCTGGCCAGACACCATGAGGTGTCAGGGCCAAAGCCCAGCCCCGGTCTGCCTCTCGGCATGTGTTTCCTGTGACTGCTAAAACAAATCACCACAGATTGGGTGGCTTAAAACCACAGGGTTTATTCTCTGGCTGTTCCGGAGGCCAGAAGTTTGAAGTCGGCATTACTGGGCTGAAACCAAGGTGCTGCAGAGCTGTGCTCCAGGCTCGAGGGCAAAATCTGCTCCTTGCCCCTTCCAGCTTCCGGTGGCTGCCCACATTCCCTGGCTTGTGGCCACGTCACTCCCATCTTCAAGGCCAGCATCGCCATGTCTTGCTCTGCGCTGTCTTGACATTGCCTTCTTCTCCTGTGTACATTAAACCTCCTTCTTCCTCCCTCTTATAAAGATACATGTCATTGCAGTCAGGGTCTGCTGGGATAATCCAGAATAATCTCCCCATTACTAGATCATGTCTGCAAAGACCTTTTTTCCTAATCGGGAAATTCTTCAGGTTGCAAGGATTGGCACTTGAGCTCTTTGGGGGCTGTTATTCAGCCTACTATCCTCTCCCACACCGCAGAGGCTACAAGGTCAATGAAGAGCTTCCAAAACATCTTCCAGTTGGGCCTTGGCTTTGAGTTCAGATCAATTTCTCCAGCGGCCATCCAATGTTGGCTTAGGGTCCATTCCAATAATCTCACTGAAACTTAATTACCTCTTTAAAGACCTTATCTCCAAGTAAGTCACACTGTAAAGTACTGATGGTTAGGACTTGAACACATGAATTTGAGGGTACACAACTCAGCCCATAACATGCCCATAATACGCCCTTCCCTTTCCCATGTTGCATTTTCCCACTCGTTTTTCAAGGCTCAGTTCCACTGGGGCACCTCCTCTGTGAAGTCCTCCTAGAATTCCTTTCCCCCAGTAGAGGTCTTCACAATAGAACAGTGTCCACACAGCTGACACAGTTCTCTCAGTGCATGTCACGACAAGTCACATACCTGACTATTCTCCCCCCAACGCTCAGGGACTGGGGCCACGGCCCCACGGCCTCACCTCTGAGCTCCTGGCTCAGGGTCCAGCATGGAACACACACTCACTAGACATTGCCACGTGGAATTAAATAGCAGAATCCTCTCCGCTAGGCTCCAGGCTCTGGAGTCTTTCCTCCTTGCGTGGGTAGGAGGGGCGGGCAGTCGTAAGCAGCTTGCCATCTCTGGTGCGCCAGAGCTCGGGGGGCCTGAGAGCTAACGGGAGGCAGGACATGTAAGGAAGCTCGTCCTCTTGTCTATCATCTGCTTCCCCTTTTGGACTTTCTGATTTATTGATGATTCTGCTTCAGTGAGAATTAATTACCACAGGTGCTTTAATCTAATTGTCTATTTTGAAGGAGGGGACACAGTGACATTACCTTATGCGGAATAAAACGCTGACCAGACCCAAGTCCTAATAAACTGATGATTCATGCCCTGGCTGGTGAGGCTCAGTGGATTGAGTGCCAGCCCGCGAACCAAAGGGGTGCTGGTTCGATTCCCCAGTCAGGGCACGTGCCGGGGTTACAAACCAGGTCCCCAGTAGGGGGCGCATGAGAGGCAACCACACATTGATGTTTCTCTCCCTCTTTTTCTCCCTCCTTTCCCCTCTCTCTACAAATAAATAAAAAAATCTTTTTAAAAAATAAAATAAAGTGATGATTCAGAAGTTTCTTTAGGGCCTGACAGCCCAGCAGGGTCACCATGACGCTGCCTCGTTACTGCTGAAGGGAAGGTGGGTAGACTTCTGTACCGATGGGCATCCTGGCCGGTAAAATGCCAGCTAAGTCCCGCTTTGCTGTAGTGCTCAGGCGCCTTACCCACAGCCTTCTTCCACTTCTTCTGCCCCCATTTCGTGGCCCATGACCCGGCTCCTCTCCAATATCCCGAGTGAGCTCCGCCTCACTGCCCTGTGTTGGGAACGTCTTCCAAAGAGAGATCACCAAACCTGCCCCAAGTCTCTCCTGGGCTTCCTGTGAGGGCCCAGTGAGTGAATATGTGCAAAAGCGCTGTGCAGCTATGTGTGTAATTAAAAACCACCATGATTGCTTAAAAGCCCTGCATAGAATGACCACGTGGCTAAGAAATGGAGTGGAAGGCTTGTGCCTGCCCCCGAGGACTTGCAGGCTGCAGGCGGCCACCTGGCCCTCTGAGCCAAGGGACCAGGCTGTGGGCAGACATGCTTCTGGCTGTTGTGCTCAGTCCTTCCTGAGACAAGGGCCAGGCCAGGTGAGCTGGAACCAATTGTCCCCTGCCTGCAGGCCTGGAGCCAGCGTTCAACTCTCCGGTAGGGCCATCTGCATGCAAGCCCGAGGACAGATGAGACATTTAAATTTTACCAGCTCTCTGTTATGGGCTTGACATAGAGAAGTGGCTGCAATTCTTTTCGTCAGCTAAGAGAGCCGGCATCCCATGACAAAATGTTAGCCAGGGCCTGGATTCACGAGACCCACAAGTCCCGACGCCATTTCAAGAAACCTGAACCTCGGGTGAGGCCGGGCCGGGCCGGGCCGGGCGGGGCCGGGCCTCACATCCCAGGCCTGGCTCTTCAAGCTCCTCGTCCATTCTCCCAATCACTTTATTCGTCTGCCTGTTTATCTGTCAACCCATTTAAAAAAAAATTTTTTTAATTCTTATTTATAGACTGACCTTAATAAACTCTCTTTGAGTACTGCAGGTTTGTCACTGTCATGGATGAAAACATTATTAATGGCAGACTGGCCGACTGGGGACAATGGCTGCCCTTTAAACTCCCGCGGAAAGTCGGCTGTGAAGGGGGAACTCGGTCGATGAGGTCAGGGGTCAGCTGTGGTGGCCCATCATTAACGCCTTTTCCCATCATCACAGCCAAACACGCCCGCAGGTGGAGCGTCTTGCCCTTGCACTCAGGAACGGTCCCCAGCTCTCCAATGCACCCGAAAATCCCCAGCACCAGCCCTGGCCTATTTGCTTAAAATAAAGACGAATAGACGGGAGGGGGAGGCGGCCAGGGAGGGAGAATGTGTCTGATCCTCCCCAAGGGTGGGGAGCAACAGGGGAGGCGTGGGGAGCAGGCTGGGCCAGGCTGGGGGGAGTGGGGTGCCCGTCCCCTAAGCCCGTCCAATGAGCGGTCGCAGCCAGGCTTTGCTGGCCTTCAAAGCAAGAGACCCCTGGGGACAGACCTGAAGTTTGGGTCCTGCGGCTCGGGCCAGGCTGCCGGGCTGATCGGGCACAGTGCCTGGGGCCCAAAGAAATGTTTTAATTTTCTTCTCTTTTAAAATCAGAAGCAAAAACGTTAATGTAACAGTAAAGGCTACATAATAATAAATCCAGCCTAGATTTTGTCTTGATACCAATGCAGTCATAAAATAAAAATTGAAAAAGTATGTAACATATAATACATATTTGTATCTTTAAAATTATACACACAAGCGCGCGCGCGCGCACACACACACACACATCGTGAAGGAAGAGGCCCGCAAAGGCTAAGGCATCTAAGACCCATGAAAGCTCTATCGTAGCTTCTGGTCCAGATTCACAGGCAGCTTTCGACCGCATCTGATGCCCTTCCACGATGGGCGAGCCAGGATGTTATCAGAAGGCACACTTCGGCTTTGTGGCCTTCTCTTGTTACCCGGTGTAACGAACATTCTGAAGATGTTGGCTGGTCAGGGTAGAAAAATATTGCATCGAATTGTACATCAAGGTTGCTCCTACTCGTCTTAAAATTTAGGCATTTCTATGTGACATCGTGGGCACGTCCTTAATAGACCTGAGTCACCAGCCTGACTGGGAAGCGGGCCGAGTCCTTTCTGTTGGGGGAGGACTAACCTGCTTGAAATATACATTTTTTTCCCTCTACTGACTTAAAACAGCTTAACAGTGATTTGGCCGAGTACCTCAACTGCCGCTGGTTTTCATCTCAGGAGAGGCCTGCCATGTTCCGCAGCACGGTTTGGGTGTGAAAGGCTGAACCGAAGGGCTGAGGCTGCCGCGGCTTCCCTAAGCACGTGGCCGCTTGAATGCAGGGAGTCCCCTCTGGCCCCTGAGCCCGGAGCCGTTGAGGTAAATCACGCCACGTCCCCATTAACGTCTCATGTTGTTGCAGGGTGGTAATTTTGACAGCAAAATAAGCCACAAAACTGCATATGCTATTGGGTGACATGTAATTTTAACTTCATTCAGGAGCAAGACTTTTGAGACATTGTTACCTGCGGGAGCAAGCAATAAAACAAGGATGTACAGGAATGTGTCAAATAGAGGGCCTTCCTAAATTACGCCGGGAGGCCCAGATTAATACATTTAATATATTCTGGTCATGAGTGAAGTGCTCATAGCAGAACAACTGCTCCTTCAGCGATATCATTCATGGCAATGAACTACAGTCGCACTGACAGCCTGGAAAAATGCCCCCACTTTTCAAACTGTACAAATGGTGGTTGGACACAGTAACTCAAAACTGGACACTTCATTTCAAGTTTAAAGCTAGTGGCCCAGCCACAAACTATTACTCCATCTTCTTTATTTGTGGTCCATGGTTTTGTACTCTTTAAGAATCAAATAAATACTGGTGTAATGGTTAGCAACTGCCAGTTCAACGAAAAATACTGCTAAATTCACCAATAAGTCTTTTTTCCACACACACAAATTTATGCCCCAAGAACAGAGCCCATTCCTGCCACAGGGTCTGGGCAGTTTTTTAATGTAGAGGGAGACTCACTTTAGTGATAAGAGTTTAAACCTGAACTCCTTTTTCCTTTCTTCTCGCTCATAGATCTCGCGCTGGGAACAGGAGGAGGTAAACGATCGATATATGTAAGTGGAGGCCCATTAACTCGAGCCCATTCACTGCTGAGCACGAGCCAGGCCGGGCTCCTTCCAGCCTGTTCCATCCAGACGGGTTTCTGGACCCCAGTGGACACTGGGAATCTTCCACTTTGGTAGTGGCCGAGGGCCTCCTGGGCGTCCATGGATTGTTGATAGTGTTGCTGTTGATAAAAACACCTCCTGTTTTCAGAGGGCCTTTTTTTTTTTTTTACATTTTAAGTAGCTTTATTGAGATATAATTCACATACCACACAATTCATCCATTTAAAGTGTACCGGTCAATGGGTTTTAACCCACCAGCAGACATGTGCTGCCATCGCCTCAGTTAATTTTAGAACATTTCATCATCTCCCCACAAAATCCCTACCCATTGGCAGTCACTCCCTATTTCTGCTCAACCGCCCAGCCCTAGACAACCACTAAGCTACTTCCTGCCTCTGTGCATTCGCCCAGTCTGGATAGTTCATGAGAACGGAACCCAGCAGTATGTGGTGCTTTGAGGCAGGCTTCTTTCTCTAAGCATAATGTTCCTGTGGCTCCTTCATGGTGTCATGTATCGGGGCCTCGTTCTTTTTAATGGCTGTGTAATATTCCGTTGCATGG
Organism: Mormoops blainvillei; assembly: GCA_004026545.1. Classification (NCBI taxonomy): domain Eukaryota; kingdom Metazoa; phylum Chordata; class Mammalia; order Chiroptera; family Mormoopidae; genus Mormoops; species Mormoops blainvillei. Next base: position 70,351 of record PVJD01006151.1, on the reverse strand, counting down.
ATAGACCACATTTTATTTATCCATTCATTAGTCGAAGGTCCACTTCAGGGTGCCTCCCAAGCCACCACCTCAAATTTTCGTAGCAGGCCTACTATGTGCCAAGCATGCAGAGTGCAGCAAAGCATACATTTCTGCGCCGTTTTGAGGTCTTGTGTTATACAATGAGCGCCACACCAGGTACTGTTAGTTCCTGGTTAGCTGACAGCAGGGGACGCCAAGCAAACTGCCCGATCATCTTACCTGGGACAACAGCCCAGACGGTGGCTTTCTGTTCAAGGATCTTTCTTCCACGTGAGATTGATACACCTGTGTGGGGGCCAGCGACGTGACTTGGAAAATGTTAAGTCCCTCTCGATGAGGAAGGAAAGGAGCTAGGCTGCGTGTTCTTCACAGAGGCAGACTCGGACCCCAAGAGGCTTAAGCACCCTGGCAGAGACCACGCAGAGCAAACAAGCTCTGGAATGCACAGATTTGCAGTTCAGCAGGGCTCATCTCAGCACTCACCTTTGGAGAAGTGGCTGTGCTAAGGGTAGAAATCCCGTCAGGAGGCTGAGTGAGACCAGCGGCAGCAGTGGGGCTGGCTCTAACCGGAAAGCTGAAGCAGAGCTTTGGGCACTGTGGCCCCCACCCCTCTGTGCGCTGGGCAGGGGAAGCTGGGAAATCGTGCCCTGGGCACGCGCTGTGAGATTCTCCCTGGCGTCCGCCCTCCCCTTCATCATTGACAGAACCTGGGTGACACCCAGGCATCAGCATGCCCAGCTAAAAGACTACATTTCCCAGCCTCCCTTCCTGTGAGGCCTGGTCAATGAGAAAGCAAAAGTTGTAGGATGAGGATTATGGGAAATCTCTCCTTGGGGTGGGGTGGGGCAGAAGGGGGGTGGCTGCTTTTTATTAGAAAAAATTTCAAGCATAAAGAAAGGTAGAGAGACATACACACACACACACACACACACACACACACACGGACAGTAGGGAAATGGACACCCATATATACCCAGCACCAGATTTAATGGTTGTTAACATTTTGCGATATTTGTTTTTCCCCCAAAGTAATTAAAAATAATCACAGACATGATGACATTTTACATCTAAATAGTTTAGGATGCATCTCCCAAAGAGATGGACATTTTCTTACATATCCACAATACATACCATAGCTAACAAAATAAATCGCAATTCAGAGAACCAGCCCATATTTAAGTTAGGAAACCTCTTTACAAGAGGCTGACGCAGAAGGGAGGCAGCTGTCCTTTTGACTCTCTGCCTTTCATCTTGCTGCTTTCCTAAACCACAAACGTGAAGCCGGGGCTCCAGCAGCCCTCCTGTGACTCTGAAATCATCCCGAGGACAGAAGCCAGAGATGGCGAAGTGGAAAGAGGGAAGGGTAGGTTGCCAGGTTAGTAAAAAAAACAAAAAGCAAAAAACAAAAAAAAACCCCAAGTAACAAAATAAGATACAAAAGACAAAAACAGGCAATCAAACACCATCCCCCTCCAACCCCCAAACACCAGTTTCATTTGAATTTCAGATAACCGGTTCAGTATGAGCACACCTCGTGCAATATTTGGGACTGACTTATATTTAAAAATTATTCGTCATTTATCTGAAATTCAAATTTAACTGGGCCTCCTGCATTTTGTGTGGCAACCGTGTGATGGAACTGGGCTCCTGGTGCCTGTGGAGCAAGCCCAGGACTGTCCCGCCCACCCAGCAACGGTCCAATCCCCTTGCGTGTAAACCCCAGCCCGCCCAGCATCCCAGGAAGTCGGCTGGGTGGCTGCTAGCAGGCAGCCACCCAAGGCCCAGGCCCCAGGAGCCGGCAGACCCAAGGAGGAGCCCCTGGCTGATGTCCTGGGGGCCCTGTTGCTGGGACACAGGGAGGATTCGTCTCCCAGCGTCACCTGCCTTTCTGTCCCCAGGGGACTCTGCCCACCACCCCAGCCTGTGGCTGTGGCCAGAAGCAAACACGGGAGCTAGCCCGGGCCAGTTGCTGCTGCTGAGGGAAGGGGGAGGCCGCCCCACCGAGGCTGGGCAGACTTGGCCCTGCAACCAGAGAGTCCAATTACCTGTGGTGGGAGCCGTGACACAGAGGTGGCGGCCAGGGTGGGTTTATGACTGGTTCCCTCTGGCTGGGGCGACAAGGTAGGACAATATTAGAAAAGGTTTTCCTGGAGGGCAGCCCCAGAGTGGGGGCCTAGAGGACCTGTCACTCTCCTGGACAACCTCTCATTTACTGATGAGGCCCAGAGGACAGGCACCAGTGGGCGGCACCCTGAGCCAGCGGAGAGGTCGGGCCTCCCGACCCCAAACCCAGAGCCCTCCCTCACCCCTTTCTCCTGTTGGGGTCCACCTTCAGCCCGAGCTCTCCCTAAACGCCAGCTCTCCCGCACGTGGCTGTGGCCTGGTTGGCCCTCTGAGGATGTCCCGGGGTCCCACCACGTGGCCATCCTAGGTGAGCGTGTCTGCCCGAGACTGCGGGGCATTACCCTTCATGGACTCAAAGGTCAGGTGCCGATTCCACCTTGCCGCTGGGAGTGAAGAACGCGGAAGACAGATGGAGGCTGCTCCGGCTCGCAGTATGCTAATTCCGCTAACCAGTGGACCAGGAAATGGCCGGTCATTTGCGCCGCCATCAAGACTCAGAGATGCTGCCTCAAAGCTCACTTGTCTTTAACGCTGTCCCCTGGTGGGGCTCCTCAGAGCGATCACTCCAGCCAATTTCCAGAGTTGCAGGCGGCAGGAGGAACGGGACAAGTGATGGATGTGCGTGCGGGTCTTCAAGGGCCCCCACCCCCGCCGCCAGCTTTTGAACTGACCTGCGTCCCAGCACCCACGGGTGCCCTTGGCCCCGTCCCAGCCCTCCACGTCTGCCTTTGTGCCCCCTGGGCCTCCCTGTCAGGGCCATGGCAGGGCCCAGGGGGCAGGCAGGTGCTTCAAGGGCCACGGGGCTCCTGGAGGGGGACAGGATGGCTGCGTGCCTAACGGCCTTTCTGGACCCTCAGCCCACGGTGGCCCCTCTCCACGGCTCCTGGTCGGGGGCTGGTGTGTGGTGGGGCAAGAACACTGCCTGGTCTTTGCAGAGCTCTGCTTTCAGATTTTGTGATGTGCCGGAGGCCACACCGGGCTGCCTCCCTGGCTGACACCCAACACCTCAAGTCCAAGACTTTCAGCCCCAGAACTTTGGACTCGAGTCCAGTCCTCCTGGGCCCCTTTCCTTCTGACCACCAGCCGTAGAGATGTGCACCGTCTTTTGCGGAGGAGAGGCCCACACTGGGCGGACTCTCCCTGCCGATGACACAGCTGACGGAGCTCTGCGGCTCTGAGCCCCTAATATAAAATGTGTGCCTTTTGTCCAAGGGATTCTGAGATGCCACCTGGCAATCTGGCATACGGAGGTCCATGTCATTGTCATTTTAGGAAAATTGCAGCTGGAAAAAGCCCCCTCGAAATGGATCTGTTTAAAACAGGGACCTCATTCCTAATAGATGGTGAAAACAGAAGAGGCTTGCTGTGGGATTTGCCTTAAAAGTTTAAAAAATTGTATAGAATTTATTAAATAAATTATCTTGTTTTTTCAAGTCAAGGCTATAACTACATCTATAATCTTAGACTAAGCCAAGAACGAATCAAATGTGGATTTGGAAGTATCAAGTCAACATGTTTTTTCAGCCAAAAATTGTATGACGGCTCACTCTGTGGGCCATTCTTTGTGGTTGATTTTCACAGCATGGTCTCCCAAAGTGTCCTTTTTGCAAAATTATCCAAAGGCTTCATGCATTTTCACAAGGGCACATCTTAATCCACGGCCCCCGAATCACTCTCTTTTGAGTGTCTGCTGTGTCATCACCCTCACTATTTTTTTTTCTTCAAATCAAGACTGGTCACATCCTCATCTGTCCATGGCTTTGCATAAAATTCGATGCTTCCCCAGCATCATTTTCATGACTCCGTGAAATCCTGCAATTTCGGCACAATTTGTAGTTTCACTTGGCGATCCATTTACACTTCGCCACCCATTCATGTGGGTGTTGCTGAGGTGGCAGAGGTGGGCACCAAAGTTTAGCCGGAAGGCACATTTGGGTGGGCACTACTTCTGCAGCGAACTGTGTTAACGATGGCTCTCGTTACCCTAAGGAAGCTACGTGACCAGGGGACTCAGGTGCTGAGTCTGGGAATAGTGAGTCTGGGAATCGCTGTGGTGGTTCCCCCATTATGCAGCCAGGTCTGTCTTCTGACAAGGAGCAGCAGAAGCCATGAGCTTCATCCTGTGCTGTCTCCACAGGTTCCTGGGCCACGTCTGAGGCCCGTCCAGGTAGGAGGAGTCTGAAAAGAATGGGGCCATACTGAACATAGCAGAGCGCTATCGAAGGGCTCCAGGTTTAAACAGAACCTCCTCCTATGGGGCTCAGGCTCTCCTCTCATCGCTGGGGGTGCCAGATTCAATCTAAGATGACACTTCCGGGACCATTTTCCCTGGGGACAACAGGCTGCAGGACTCAAGGAGGGGGTGAACAGTACTCTCGGGAAACCCGGTTCCTTAAACACCGGTGTCTTCCAGGTCTTAAATGATAGTGGTGGTAAGTAAGGTTTGTTGAGTGTTTACCATGAGCCAGGTATTGCTGCAAGCATGCCACAAGGTATTATTTGTTACTACACTTTTGGGGTTACCACCATGGGAGGGTTGAGGAAATAAAGACATGGAAAGATGACTTTTGCCCTAGCTGGTGTGGCTCAGTTGGTTGGGGCAGTGTCCTGAAAACCAAAAGTTTGCGTGTTCGATTCCCAGTCAGGGCACATGCCCAGCTTGAAGGTTTGGTCCCCGGTTGGAAGCCTACGAGAGGCAACCAGTGGATATTTCTCTCTCACATTGACATCTCTCTCTCTCTCTCTCTAAGTAATTTTTAAAATGCCCTCGGATGAGGATTTAAAAAAAAAAAAAGACTTTTTCCCAGGTTACACAAGTGGTAAATTGAGAGTTGAGATTTGAACATAGGCAGTAGGACTCCAGACCTCATACTTGTAACTAATACCAGATTTGGAAACTAACATAATTTTTTTCTTTCTGGGTTTGAATAATGCTAGGGGAGCGGAATTGAGGTAGTGCAGGTTGGCTCACCCCTCTCCCACATGGGATAAGTGAAGAAATAACTCGCCAAATGCAGCCTCCAAATTTAATAGCAAACTGCAGTAAAAACCCAGGGTCCCCTAGACTAACAACTGTACTCTAGGTTTAATTATGAATCCATTTTGAAAATTCTATGCGTAAGTTGAGAAACTATCTGTCTTTCAGGAAAAGCAACTCCAGAACAGCTGATGTCACTTCATCTCAACAGACCTGGGAAGCATTTTCTCCGAGATGCCTCATTTCTTGAAGCTAAGAAAATAATTGGGTTAAACATGCTCCATGCAGACTTTCCCCCACCAGTGAGCTCTTTGCTAGCCCCTGAAAAGTCACTTTTTGGGGGGCTCATTATCCCTCAAGATCTCGTGCTGCTCATTTGCATATGAAAGAGGAAGTTCATAAAAGCCCTTTCTTATTTTTTAACACGAGTTCAAATCAGGGGCCATTATCATCCTATAGAAAGACCCAAATGGCATATGGATCATTCTGGAGAAGGGGGTGAGCGCCTTTTAAGAGAATTGTTTTAGTTTTTGCAGGAAATTAATCAGAGGGCTGGGCTTTGTGGAGCCGGGAGCGAATCTAATCTGTCCTTTGTTCGAATTTGCCTTGCTCCAATTCCTGGCGGTTGTAGACAACATGCTCTTTTGTTCGGGAGACACTTGTTACATGCATAATTAGAGACTGCAGTCGCCGCGTTTAAAGAAAAACTGTTTTCCAATGTAATGTGTGATCTTGATAATAGTATTTTCATCAAAGGTAGCAATTACATTCATTAAGCTGGGACTGGCATGGCAGCAAGGAAATTAAGTGGAAAGTGAATAAAAAGCTCCCCTCCCCCCTTTGTTATCTGCTTCTCTTTATAAGTTGAAATGCACCATGGTGAGCTAGCTCTGAGAAATACATAGTGAATATGAAAAAATAAAGTCCTCCTTAACCTTTCTGAATAACGACCCTGCAGATATCCTAGGAACGGCAACATAGATGCACTTTTCAAATTCAAGGGCTTTATTCTACCTTAATTTCCTATGCAAGTTTTAAACGAGCTCAACATATGATTCGGGTCTGTAAAGGCTGCAGGGCTCTTTGGAATTAATTCACTGTTCTTTGCGCACATAAATTAATAGTTTTGTGTTCTCAAAAAACCTACAACAAGGCATCAGCCAGTTTAGGAGAGAAATAAGGCCATTTGCCTATTTTTAATTACCCCTGTAACTGTTCATGTAGGTTTTCTTACACTTTAATTTTGAGGCTGCTGAAATGAAGTCCACACGCTGAGGTGCAAGCATCACCCAGGAAAAGGGCCTCGAGCTTCTCGAATCGCACCGTGTTGCTGGGAGAAATTTATCCTGGAAAAGACAAAGTATGTATGTGTGTGTGTGTGTTTCCTCCAGGCAGATGCTCTGTGTTTTCCCCCCCAACCCCACCCCCCAGATGAAAAGTCCTGCTTGAAAAATGTCCTTGCAATGCCTCAAAGGGCTTGATGATTTCAATTTTATTCAACAGAGCACAATGATAGCCAGACATTCCTGGGCAAAAGTAGATGGAAATGCGCCACCTCCTATCAGCACCCTGGCTCCGGCCAATGTTTGAACCTGAAAAGCTTTGTGAGAAAATGAACCCAGCCCACAAAAATCAATCGGGGCCCCCCATTCCTTGTGATTGGACACGCACAGCGTTGCGGCGAGAATCATTACCTCTAAATTGATTGACCCAAATGTCATGCAGATCATCTTGGAGTGGGAAGCCAGCGTGCTTGACGGGCTCTGCATTTTCTGCTGGCTGCACAGCCAGACGCGGCCGTGGCCTTGAAGGCCACCCTCTAACCAAGCAGGTCAGGGTATTGCCCTTGGCGAAGAGAGATGCTACACCACACGAAAAAAGTGGGACCGGGGAAGTTTTTTAACTTTACATTCTGACCGGCTCCGTAGCGGTTGGTTTGACTTTCTGAGGTAAGGACACTGAATGAGGAGCCAGGAGGCCCAGCTGTGGTCCCAGCTGGTGACAAGAGCTGACTTTTACTGAGTGGCTTGCTAGACGCCCGGTACTCTGCTGGGGGTTTACATGCATCTTGCCCCTTGCACCTTACATCAAGCGTTCCAGGTGGGCACTGTTATCATATCATGTCCGTTTTATTAAGAAAAAAACTATCTTAGCTTAGCGAGGTCAAGTAACCCACCCCAGGTTGTACAATTAAAAAGTGGGAAGTGGACATCCAAGTCCCCGCAGTCTGTTATCAAAGCCCAGGCTCTCGGCTGCGTGATCATGGGGGAAGGGCTTTGGCTCCCTGGGTTCAGGTCCCCTCAACGTAACCAAGGTGGCAGTTGGCAAATCCCCAGTGCCTCAAGCAGCTCGGCAATTACAGGATTTTTCAGAAGACCCTTTAGGTTATCTTGGGTTCATCCGACCTCCTTTGAAGAGCCACAGGTAGCCCCCCAGAGTGGGCAGAGGGCAGAGGATCGGGTACCTTTGGGCAGCTGAAGATCCCAGGAGGTGGCCTGGTGACAGGGTGGCAGGCGTGAATCTCCATCCACCAGCAGAGTTGAGCCAGGAGGAAAATGCGCTTCTTGAGTTTTGATTGGGGTAAGCTTATCAAGTCGCCATGTTTAGAGATGTTTTCTAATAATCCTCTGCCCACACCGTCTCCCCTGCTAGGTGGTAGCTCTCGGCAATGACAGGTGTCAGCTCAGTATGACGGCTTCTCAGTCTCTGTTGGTTCATTGAACTGGCTTAGTTCCGTTCTTAAGACTTAGCCCTGTTCATTTACAAACTGTAGTCTCATGCCCACTTTGTAACTACTGTGCCCCGGTCCCCAGCACTGGTCCTGCCCATTTGTGACTCTAGCAGCCTACTGTACATGCGTGTGCGAGCACATGTGTGCACGTGTGTTGGAGGTGGGAGAGTGCGGGGTCTCTCTTGATTGTTCCCTCTCCGCCTCTGGTGCCACAGTTGGTGGTGAGGTTGGGGAGGGAGGAGGGAGAGCAAAAAAAGAGACCTCTGCCTCCTTACCTGGCTGGGCAAGGTGCTGCTCCTCGACTTTGCCGTTCTAGTGACTCCTCTCTGTGCACATTCCAAATGGGGTTGGCTAGAGCGAGTCCTGCTATCCGCAGCCCCTTGCAAGAGTGACTACATTTTCCACCCGGCTCTTCCCCCTTTGGTGCATACCTCTTCATCCTCAAGTTAAAAGATTCCGGCAAGGTCACGCAACGCCATCCCATCTGCTTCCTGGGCCAACTCTTGGGCCTGGGAGTGCCCACAGAACCCATGTTGCCCATCTCGCTTAAGCTTTGGAACCAGGAATTTGAGATGGGGTGGTACACGCCCCCTCTCTGTGCTTCCCCTGTCATTTCCTGAGTCTCTTTTTCTCCTGCTCTCATGGGAAGAATCAACAATCCACAAGCTAAATAAGGTGTCCGACTGTGAGCAAAATGCCCGGTTGCCTTCCTCGTAGGATCCTCAGCCTTGGCACTGGGGAGGTAAAGCCCCCTATTGTCCACTCTGGTGGGTGGCGGTGAACTCCTCTCTCAGGCCGAGGGTGGTTGACTGAACTGGTGCCCCTCTGAGGCCTGTAGGGAGGTAGCTGGTCCTACTCCTGGTGGTCTTCTGAATCAAAGTATGAGGTACTCATGTGTGGTGACCTTGTCATATTTTTAAACTGATTTGAGAGAGAGAGGGGGAGGGAGAGAGAGAAATGTCGATTTGTTGTTCCACTTACATATGCATTCATTGGTTGCTGCTTGTATGTGCTCTGAAGGGGGATCGAACCCACAACCTTGGCCTATTGGGATGACACTCTAATAAACTGAGTTATTGGGCCAGGACCTGGTGACCTTATAATTTACTGCCCAAACTGGATAGCCCTTTTGAAAGTGACAAGTGACACTATTAAAAATTATTCTGAGCCAAAAGGCATAATCTGGGACTGTCTAGAAAACGGAGACGCATGGTCCCCTGATCCTTGTGCACCTCTGGACACTGGCTCATTCTTCAAAAGGGCGAGCGCGCAGCCTCTGCCCTCTACACCAATCGGTGCAATGTCCCCTCAGCGCCACTCTGACTGTGTGAGCGGGTGTCCAACTTCGCTCAGGGCTCCTTTCCCCGGCAGTCTGTCTGGGTTTTGGGGGGTCTCATGCAGTGCGAAGTGTAAAGGGCCCTCTTGGAGCCGCCGTCCCCCACTGCACAGCTACCTCTACACGAGAGTCTATCCTCCTGGCCCAGGGGCTTCCTGTGCCCTGGCTTCACTGTGTCACCACAGGTGTGCTTGAGGTTCAGCATGTGCTGCGAGGCCAGAGGGCTCTGCCCAGCCCCCAGCCCCATCCGCCCCTCCCTCTGGCACACACTCCTGGGGGCCTAGTCTAGGTGACCCGTGGGGCCCGAAGGCCTGTCTTCTCCCAGCCTGGGGCAATCCCTTTCATCGGGGCACACTGATCTCTCCTCAAGGCTTGTTCTCCACGTTGGACCTGTTTCCCCTTCCCCATGTCCGCGGGAAACAGGGACAAAGTCAGGGAGTGCTGCTCCGAGCCTTGTGAGGGGGAGGACGGAGGACGAGAAAGGAGGAAAGGAAAGCAGTAATAGCTCCAACAGCCGTCAGGCCACGCCACTTGGAAGGTAGAGTTTCTTGGAGGCCAGTCCAGTCTGCTGGGCCAGTGCTCCGCGCGCCTCTGTGGGCAGGGCGGCCGCGTCTCCTACAGCAGCGAAGGCCTGCAGAACGTTCCGTGGTAACGAAGCTGCCCCACAGCTGCGCTGCCCGATACGGCAGCTGCGAGCCCAACACGGCTAATGAGCATGTGCGACGTGGCTACTGCTACCGAGAGATTGCATTTTGTATTTTTTTTAATTAATCAATTTAAATTTACATAGCCAAGAGTGGCCAGTGCTATCACCCCGGACACAGCACAGTTCCCGAGATCTTGTTGAAGAGGAGCGATGGCATCCAACGGACATTCCAAGATAGTCTCAGGCTGCTAGGCAGGCCATGGGCTGGCCAGGGGAAGAGTGGAAGCTGGAGGCGACTGGGTTCTGGGGAGGTGACTGCACTGTCCCCAGGGAGAGAGCTCGACTTTAGACTAAGGTGCTGGTAGAGGCGAAGGCAGCCTGCGGGTGGCTGGGCCACCAAACAGTGCTCCCTACCTGGCCATCCACCCTACAGATACGTTTTCTCAGCATCTGATCAGCTTTTACGGAGGCTGGAGCGGGGGTGGCGTCTTAGTCTGTTGGAGCTAACCTGGGGGTCTTATAAACACGAAATGCTTCTTACCATATTTTGTCATGTACAATGCGCACTTTTCTCCCCAATTTTTAAGGGAAAAATAAGGGTGCGCTTTATACATGGGTAGTACCGGAAATACCCGGTATCTGTTCTTGTTTTGTGATTGTTATGTAAAATTTCTTGTTACCATAATAGGTTAAAAAACAAATGCTACAATTCCTTTGTAATACAAAGAAACAAGTATCTAAATAAATGGTTGAATTAAAAATTAAAATGAAAGTCTTCCTGAAAGTTTGGGCCCAAAAACGCACATTACACACGGCAAAATACGTACTCACCGTTCTGGAGGCTGTAAAGTCCAAGATCTGGTGTCATGAGATTTGGTGGGGGTGGGGGACGGGGGGACGGGACACCTGCTTCCTTGTTGACAGCATGGTCTTCTCACTGTGGCTTCACACAGCCCAAGGGGCTAGGGATCTCCCTGGGTGGTTCCTTTGATAAGGACACTAATCCTATTCATCCCCACCTCCCAAAGGCCCCACCTCCTGATACCATCACCTTGTCCTTCACGGTTCCAGCGTGGACTGGATGGGGTGGGGGTGGGGCGTGAAGAGCACAAAGATTCACACCAGCGCAGATGAGAAAGATTCTGTCTTACCCCAAATCAGGAATCCATCAAAGCTTTTCAGGGCTCTGGCTTCTCCCTTCTGGCCCATCCTGGCTACTGCAAAATTTCCCTCATTCAGAGGGGAAAAAAAACCATCTCCTAATGTTAGAAGTCCTCACAATTTTTAATCTCCCAAACTTATTTGGATACATTTGACATATAAATGTAACTATATGGTTCCCCCTCCTATTTTCCTCCCTAATAAGAGTAACGCAGTTCTTCTAATTGTACTTGGCACCCTCTGAGCTCAGGGCGGGGCTGCAGGCAGACCTTCGGATCAGGGCCTGGAGTCCGCCCAGAGCCTGCTCTCGGGTGCATGTGGCCTCCCAGGGCCAGGGCTGCTGCTAGCCTTCTGGCACACCCCACGCTCACCCCACAGTCAGCGTCACTGGGGAAGGGAGGGGAGAGAGGGAGGAATAAAAACATCAGTCGGTTACTTCTCGTACACGACTGAACCCGCACCCTGGGCATGCGCCCTGACCAGAAACTGAAGCCACGACCTTTCTGCTTTGTGAGACGCCGCCCAACCCACTGAGCCACACCAACCAGGGAAGCATCTCTGGGCATGTCCAGGCTGGCTTGTGTCCTCGGGTTGCCTCTTTGCATGTTCTTTTGCTTCTCTTTTACCCCCGACCTCAATGCCAGTATCTAACAATCCTTGGCTCATCGAGAAAAATGCTGGGTTCCTTTCCCGGGCTTACCTTCACCCCTAACCAAAGGACACCAGCTGCTTTTAGGGTAAAGCTGCACGGGAAAGGGGGGCATCACCCCCACCTCCCCTCTAGCCTCGCGCCTGCCCCGCGGCTTCTCCAGGTTGGGAAGCAGAAGCGCGCTTTTCTGCTGCGGACGGCGCATGCCTGCTTCATATTTTGCATTAACTTTAATTTGCATTCTTTAATGAACATACATTCTACTTTTGTACACTTTGAATAAAGTTATTTTTTAAAACCCTGTGGGTCACAATGAAGTACATGTAAGATCATAATAGAAATACAAAATATGAAAGTAGAGGTTAGAAAACCAAAAAAGCCAGAAAGAGCAAGAAATAGAAAATCTTCAGAGGTGGCCGTTTAAAATTTTAGAACTCCATAATAATCATGTGAGCACAAACAGGACATTGCACATTCTTTATTTAACGAAAATTTAATTATCAACAGAACAATGAAAATCTATATGAAAAGCATTCTCATCAAATCCACAACATGAGAAGGTTGAAATCCCTGCGATTTCACCCTCTTTATTAAAAATGTAATTACTGATCAAAACAATACGGCCAGAGCTGAGCCTGCAGTTGTAGGCTAGTCCTGGTCCATGAGCGTCAGGGGGCCTTCCGAGGGCAAGCACAGAGGCGCCGAGGGGCCTGGTGTTCTCTGTCACACGTGGCACGCTGAAGTCACCACAGGGTCTTTGAGAGGAAACCCTCAAACAGAGGTAGTAAAAATGGCAGAGGAACGAGGGTCCAAAAAATGTTAGAAGTTACGGGGATAGCACAACTTCAGAAGGATACAAGAGAAATGAGTGTTTAAATAACAGCGCAGCTTCAAAACCAACCAACCAGCCAACCAACCAACCAACGCTGAGCCCTTTCTTCTGCTGGACAGAAGGAAGGATGGGGGTTTTCTTTCAAGAGACCTTCCTTTCAGATGCCTTTGGAGCATTCTGGCTTCGGTATGCTAATGCACAACTCTGTCCTCTGAGGGCCAGCGGTGAATGTCGTGAATTGTGATCTGGGTTCGGGCTCTTCTTCATGGGATGTATTTGTACTCTCAGTCAGAGGTGATAAAGTAAACTTGCTCTGAAATTTTTATTCTTCTGGGGATTGCCCCAGGTTGCTGAGGCCCAGGAGAAACTTCAGACCAAAAACTTAGCTGGAAGGAGGCAAACATCTGCATATATTTAGGGTCGATGAGGTGAGAAATGAGTTAACCCAAAGGCAGCATGAATGCTCACACCAAATGACGACTTGTGAGAACACGGTAATAAATGAACAGAGCCTATATTTTTTACATATTGTTTAAAAAAAAAACCCCACCTGCCCTGGCCAGAGGTTCAGTTGGTTGGAGTGTCATCCTGTACACCAAAAGGTTACGGGTTCGATCCCCAGCTGGGGCACGTATGGGAGACAACCAATCGGTATTTCTCTTTCACATCGAGGTTTCTCTCTCTCTCTCAAATCAATAAACATATCCTAGTGTGAGGATTAAAAAAACAATCCACCCATGCCTTTCTCTATGTGGCCACTGTTTCATTATTGTTACATTTCAATGTAAATCCCAAGACTTCTTGCCCATTGGGCAAGTGCAGGGTTGTTTCAGTCTCAAAATACCCTTTATTACAAAATACATTTAAAATGAGCTTAGCAACAGTCCTGGTCGGTGCGGCTCAATGGATTGAGCACAGGCCTGCGAACCAAAGGGAGCACTGGTTGGGTTCCCAGTCAAGACACATGCCTGCGTTGTGCACCATGTCCCCAGTTGGGGGTGTGCGAGAGGCAACCACACATTGATGTTTCTCTCCTCTTTCACCCTCTCTTCCCCTCTCTGAAAATAAAGAAATAAAATCTTTAAAAAAATAAAATAAAATGAGCTTGGCGGCAATCGCTAAGTATATCCTTAGCCTTTGCCTACTTGTACAAACCAATCCGGTTGGAAAGATGGAGTACTCGTGTGCTGATGAACTGTACCTGCACTTCTAGGACTGTTATTCATCCTAAAGTGAAGACACTGGGGCGGGGAACAGGGGAGGGGCATCGGCAGGAGCTTGACAGACGGCAGAATTTCCACTTACAGGACAGAAAATCAGAAAAGAGCCAGCCCAGAGGAGCAGGAGTTTCGTCAAAAGCAAAGGAAGCCGGGAGCTCTGGGAAGAAGACAGGTGTCCAAAACTATAGCGTTTGGAATGAACAGAATAGAATGGGTCACCAATGGAGGGTAAAAAGGTAACCTTTGAGAGCACCGTTTAAGTCCGCTGACAAAAGTGAACGCCAGGTAAAAACATAAAAGGAGTCGGCGGCGAGGATGAGGGGTTCCCTTGCAGACGGCGACCGCTGTCCAGCCTTTCAGCCTGTGGAGCAGTGGCTCTAGCGAAGCTTATTTTTCAAGGATGGGGAGACTTGGACACTTTTGTGAATCAAAGGAAAGAGAGCCAGTCAGGTCAGATAGGCTACGAGGGACATTAAAGGAGAAGAATGATCCAAGTTCCCAGGGGAGGTCTTCTTCTCTCCTTTTGGTGTGGCTGACCCACCTTCTTAGTAAAATTGCAGGGGCAATAATTCAATCGGGGTTGGCAAATGTTTCCCTAAAGGGTCAGATAGTACATATTTTAGGCTTTGTGGGCTAGAAGCAAAGTTGAAAATATATACATATCTATATACCACTTCACATGCAAAAAAATTAGTCCTCGGGTCGTAACAAACACAGGCAGTGGTCGTAGTATGCCCGCCCAATTTAAACCATGGACCTGGGACCTTCGACTTCAGAACTTTGGAATTTCCCCCCCCCCGGGAACAAGTATTTCATGTATAAGAAAATATTACCTTTGAATACTTCAGGTCAAATCACATGAAGTCAAATAAGTAAAGACAAGATGCTAATCCCAAGACTAGTGCAGAAGCCCTTCCAGGGAAGCCGGCATGGCAAAGCAAGACACCCGCTGCTTGGTGCAGGGCGGGCATTTATGCCTGCTCCGTGCTCTTTGTCCACGGAAGTCAGATCCCCTTCCGGTCCCCTCTGTATCAGAGTCTAGTCTCCCCTGGGGCTGCATGGAACTGCCTCCTTGCTGTGGTTATTTGAGAAAAGCAGGAAAATCAGTTAAAAGAAAATGATGCACAAAAGTGAAAAACTCCAGTAACCCCCTAGGTTGTTTTAATTTTATTTCTCTTCAGTCACAGAAGCAACGTTACCTTGAACTACAATTACAGAAGCACCATTGTATCCCATTATAAACACACAAGTGGGGATGGTGCCAGCGACCCCATAACTGCCTTCCGAACCCTGGAGTCCCCGGCGCAGCCAGCAGTGCAGTTCGTTGTGGTGACCGAACTTCCCGAGTTCATGCTAACAATTTATATGCATACAAAAATGATGGCTCCTTACCGTTCTGCAGAAATGTTGTGTGATTTGTAATGTGTAAAACGAGACAACTTGGTGATGATTTAATCTCAGTATATGGATCTTATTCTTTTAAATTGCCGCCCAGGATTGCAGTGTGTATTTCTGTGATTTATTTATCCTCCTACTCAGCCATGTCTATTTTTTCACCACTACAAACGATGCTGCCCAGAAGTCTGACACACCGTCCTGTCCGTCCACCCAGGAGCACTAAGATAGACGGCCCAGCTTCCCACCAGCCTTGTTTACAAGTTGTACTTTATATTTTTGTTTTCTATTCAACCAAAGTTCTTTCAAGTTATGGCTGGCATTTTTACATCCTCTTATTTATCACTGTGTATAGTGAACGTTGCCTGTAAAATTTTGTCTTTTTGGTCCTAGCTGGGTGGTGCAGTTGGCTGGAACCTCAATGCACCGAAAGGTTACAGGTTCAATCCTCCGGTTGGGGCGTGTATGGAAGGCAACTGATTATGTGTCTCTCCCACTGATGTTTCTCCCTCTCTCCCCTTCCTCTCTGAAAAAGCAATGGAAAAATATCCTTGGGTGAAGATAAAAAATTATTTTTCTTTGTCTTTTTGGAGTTTGTAGACATTTCCTTTGTGACAAAATTCTAATGACTGTCTATTTCCATTTGAAAAGAAACAAGTTCTTCCTCCACCTATAAAACTGAATTATGCTGTCCAGGCCGCCTCTGCCAGCTCTAGCTTTCCTACTCCACGGACTCGCTGATCCCGAAGTCAATGTCTATGGTCTCGACTTGGTTGCTGTTTTCCCGTGTGTTTCTATTTTGCTCCACGTGGCTCTGTTACGTTGTTAGGGACAAAAACTTCGTGACACCTGGATCTTGTTGGCAAACTCGGCCTGTTTTGTTATATCTTTTTTTGGTCCTGTACTGTTATTTTTGCCCTTAATTCCATTTTGTTTGCTATCGACTTGGCTACTCCTGCTTTCCTTTTCATAGTACCTGAGTGGTCTTTAGCTCAACTTTCCTGTGCTGATTGTTTTCTTTTTTTTAAGGTGTTTCTAACTTTGGGTAGCTAGGATTTAAAATTTTCTTTGTCTTGTCTTAACATCTGTTATTTTTTTTAAAGAGATTTTATTGATTTTATTTTTAGAGCAAGAGGAAGGGAGGGAGAAAGAGAGACAGAGAAACATCAATTGGGTGCCTCTCGCACATGCCCTGACTGGGACCACACCCGCAACCCAGGCACATGCCCTGACCTGGAATCAAGCCTGTGCCTTTTGCTTTGCAGGCTGAAACTCCGCCAACTGAGCTATATCAGTCAGGGCCGTCTTTTCTTTTTAATAGGCGATTTTAACCCATTTATACCCAGAAGTACTGCTATCTTTGGTTATTTGCCTACCTCATTTTGTTTTCAACTTATTTCTTAAAAAAAAAACACAAAAAACCAACAACAAATTTTTGTAAGGTTAGGTTTTTTCCCTTTATACTGGAGCTAACCATACAAATGCACATCAGACACCCTGTAGCTATCCACTCCAATTTTTATCATGCTTTGTTATTCTTCCTCCCTCAGCATAGCTTTTAGGTAACTCAAAGGAAATTAATTTTTGCCTTGTATTTCCCTAGCTCCCTCTTCCGTGGTGCTTTTCTCACCTCTCTATCACCCTATCCACCTCCTCCCCCATTTTTTCTCCCAAAGTACACGTGCTCTCACACCTACTTGTCCGGTAGGCCCTGTTCTCAGCTTGCTTCTCTGCTCAAAAAGATCTGAAACTCGACCCCAAAGAATCATTTGCTAATAAAGGGCTCGGTGGTAGTGGCACTTCACTGGAAGACTCCTGAAGATTACCAGGCCTTAAAAACACACCAGCCAGACTGCCCAAGTTTGAATCCCATTTCTATCCCAACAAGCATCTTGTTTAACACCTCCTGCCTCAGTCTCCCTGCCTGCAAAATGGGCTAATAGGAGCACCTACTGCATAGGGTTGCTGTGAGTTAATGTGTGTCGAGAATATGGAATAATGGCTGGCACGTGATAAGAGCTCAAGAGACGTCGGCACCTACTGTTATCATTCTAACGGCTCTAAAGAAATACTTCTGCACAGGGCTGGCCTCGGTCCTTTTCTCATCAGTCTCCATGTGAGGACGCACTAGTACCAGAAAAAGGACACCTGAGGTGAACACGTTTCCATAAGCACCTGGTCTTATGCTGATGCGTCTCTGCAGGGCAGCTCGGTGCCCACAGCACCTTGGACCCTTGCACACAGCAACCCTTTGTCACATGTTACTGGACAACCAAAGAAAAAAGGGACTGATATCTAGATTTCTAAAATAATGTAGGAAATGACAAGGAACAGAGAGGCTGGAATCTGCTATGGTGCTAGACTATAGTGCATCACTGAGTAAAAGGCGTAACAATAGAAGATGTCCCAAAGTAAGACAGTAAGGCAGCGGTCCCCAACCTTTTTGGCACGAAGGACCAGTTTCGTGGAAGACAATTTTTCCACGGATGGGGGTGGGGGGGTAGGGGATGGTTTTGGGATGATTCAAGCGCCTTACATTCAAGCTCACCTCCTGCCGTGCGACCCCGCTCCTAATGGGCCCTGACCAGCGTGGGTCCGTGGCCTGGAGGCTGGGGACGCCTGGTGTAAAGCGCAGACATGAGTATCAGCCAGATACAATCTGTGCCGTGAAGATGTGCTCAGAAAAGAGGACCTCCCACTAGAGAGCTGTTTATTTTGCTTTAGGAAGAAAAGGATCCTCTGATAAAAAATTTTTTAGCATCCATAATTTAAACTTGATCTTCATTATAAAACCTCCTCTCTGAAAACAACGGAGATTGGTTTACACGAGAGGCAAACTAACTATCAGCGTGATATACAAAGGTGTTGTATCTATCTTGAAGGAAGATTAAATTATTTTCTTACTTCATCTGTATGTATAACAGTTTTGCTTAACAGAGTAGCAAGTCTCCAGTTAACTTAGCACTTTATTTTTCATTCTCCATAGAATTCTGATTTTGTAATAACGAGCCCGGTCTGACATATACCACTGAAACAAATCTTTCACTTTACTAAAGAGCAGCAAAAATACATCACCAAGGATATAAGCAGTGCATTTAGAAAATAAATCATATTCCGAAAGCCAGCTGATCTCGTACAACCTTCGCCTTTGACATGCCTGCCGCCGCTGGGGAAAGCCACAGTCTGGGGCAGGTGACACACACACATACGCAAGGACAATGATTGATCAGAACACTTTCTGGAATGTTCATTCCTTATCAGTTAAGCCTAAAATCAATCAATAAGAGGACTGAAATACACAACAAGGATGACATCCCAAACTTGCTGAACAGAAGCACTGCTACAGGGCAGGAAGAACACTGAACTGGGAGCCAGTGCATCTGGATTCTTGTCTTGTCCTTGTCCCTGGATGGATGACCTCAGGCAAGTATCCTGGGCCGGGAACCCTTCAATCCAAAGTAGGAGTTTTGGCCGGACGGTTCTTGAGAGTCTTTCTGGGTTTAACCTTCTTTGACACTGATTCGTTCCCGCGACGTAAAATGAGATTGTTGACAACACTGAGCTGGTAGGCGGGTTGAGCCCCGTGCCACCCGCCACATTTGGGCAAGAGGTGCCCTGGTGCTTCTGCTCCAGTCCCTGCCTTCTGAGCCTGAGACAGTCCCAGCCTCAAACTAACTAGCAGTACGGGAGTCCTATCTCGATCGTATGTACACAATTCTGCATATTTAACAATGACCTGCCTTACAGGAATTAATCCAATTCAAAAAATATGAATGTGCAAAACAAAATTACTTTGAAAATCCCAAGTTTTCTTAATAAACACTATCCTTTCATTAAGTACTAAAACTCACCAGCAGTGATTATGAGCCTCTAAACATTTTCAGCTTATCTTACCCATGCCCACTTTGAGAAAATATAAAATTCTCATCTCTCCACTGTCCACCTTCCTTCTGCGGGGAGCTCAGGACATGTCTGATGGGTCTCTCTTGACTGCGAATCCCCAATATGAAGAAATGGCACCAGCTATATATTTGCTGACCTTCGCTTTTCTATAATTTGCATTGTAGAGCAATACATTTATTTTTGCTTTTGAAGATATAAAATTATTGTTTTATATGTTTTTGTATTACTGAATATGCTTTTTCAAAATCTACAGCCCCCTTCTACCCCTCATTCCTCAGTAAATTTCGATATAGTTCTTTGTGGGGACAAGACATCTCCCTCCCGAGATCACCGAACCAAATGAAACACGATTTCTGAAGTACTAGTCATAATGGAGCCCAATAACTGGGCTTGAGGAAACAGTATTCAATCTAATACGGAGAGAAATTGTATTGCTGAAAAACAGTGCATGAAGATGAATATTACAATATTAAACATATTCTGATTATAAACCAAATTATTTAAGCTTTACACCTGAAAACCAATGCAGAGAACTGTTTCTTAAATGATCTGCTGAAACCATCATGAAATGCCTCTTTCACACAAGTCACTGACCATCACAAAAGCTATCGCTTTATTTTGTTAAAAATAATGTTTTCTTCATTTATATGACTTACAGGATTATATCCTTATTTTCCATCCATTCGCAGGCACTTAGAACTACAATTTTTAGATTTTTCTAAAGAAAATTTTTATCAGTTTCTATCTAGTATAGCAGCTTAGAATTGAATCTATCTGTCCTGCAGAGTTGCTGAGTGTAACAAACATTTCAAATGCCACAAAATAAAGATTTAATAGGAATATAAAATAGCCATCCATGTCTCCAAATGCTGAGCGTTTCTTCCCAAATTTTAAAAATGATTTCCTGTGCCTAAGTTAAGCAGACCTGAAAGGTAACAGAAAAGGTTTCCCCCAAGACCCAACTAAGGGCTTAAATAAATTACTCCAATGCTCTGGTGGCTAACTGCTCTCGAAAGGAACGAGAGTTTACGAGGTGACACCCGCGGCCCCAGGGAGGCCCCCCGTGGCTGTCAGTACTCCGCACCGATGAGCTTCGCGATGGTGTTCAGCTGGATGTTTGAAGTGCCTTCATATATTGTACCTTAAACACAAGGGACAGTTAGGAGTGGACTCACAGGCGTGGATATGAGAAACAGTTCTACAAGCACCGCCCCCGCATTTGCTCCCAGACTGTTACTAGTAACGTCACTCAATGTCCCCTGAATGTGCTATCCAGCAGAGTAATTTTGCCTAAGAGATAACAATTTTCCATTTCGAAATTAAATTCTGATTCTGGACTCAGCATTAAACAGGTGAAAGCTTTTGTTCCTGAACTATCCATGCAAAAGCTGGGCTCGCCACTCAAGAGCAAGAGGCTTCCAACCCCGCGACGTCTCCACCTTCCTGCCTGGGAGCAGAGCATGAGAGCGCTCAGGCTGGTGGGCACTTGGCTTCGGAAATTAAAACTGGTTTCAAAGAACAGCGTTGAACAAATCCAAAATAGTAACATTTTTAGCAAAAGGAAAATCTAGAGAGATTTTGTTGTGGTTTGACTAAAAGGCCCGTGGAGGCATTTAAAAAGGCACTCTGCTGTTTTTAAGAATCTAGATCCACTGTTCTGAAGGGCGAGGTGGGGAAAGCCCAGCCAGACAAGGAGAAGCGATGCGCACAGCAGCACCGGGAGGAAACCGGCCCTTGCTCGGGCGCCACGCCACCGAGAGCAGCCAAGCGCAGCTGCAGAAGCAGGCACGACAAAACGGAACGGGGAAGGCTTACCAATCTTCGCATCTCGGAAGTATTTTTCCACAGGGCAGTCTTTGGTGTAGCCTACGCCTCCCATCCAGTCGATACATTTACTAGTGGCCGCGCCTGCAATCTGCCGAAAACAAGCAGCCAATCACCTGCTGAAACCACACAACTCAGGCGTTATGAACTCTGGAGGGGTGCGGTGCAGTGGGCAGATAAACCGGAAACGGCCCGGTACTCCGGCACTCTAACAGGAGGGTGAGGGGAGAGACTAAGTTAAATGAATACGTGAAGAAGTTAAATGCATCCGTGAGGCGATGGAATGAGTGAGACAAACTGCCAAAGCTGGGAAAAAGCAGTCCAGTGATTTGGCGAAGTTCTCCGTCCAGAAGGCGTATGTCCGACCAGAGCACTGGGAACGTGGGCAATCTCTCCTCGGTGTTCCCAGTGCACAGGTGCCCCAACATGGGCCACGCGGGTGATGGGACTCAGAGGAGGCCCACCTGGCGACTGATGATGGATGGGTTTTCTACCTGAGCTGTGCAACTTGGTTTCCATTTAAGATCCTGTGAGAACTTTGAGGCCTCACAGAATTAAAGCACCTACACCTGCGGAAGTTTTACTTTTTTTTTTTTTTTTTTGCTATTCTGTTGTAATAACTATAAAGTCCACGTTATTTTACTTGAAAAACAAACAAATGCTCAACCAATATTCCTAAGTGAAGAGGTTAAGAAATACATATCTGAATTCCTGTTGTTTCTTCTTACCTCTGATGCATAGTATTTGGCCATAGCTGCTTCTTTTATGAACGGCTTTCCAGCTTCGACAAGGCGAGCGGCGTTGTACGTCAGCAGCCTCGCAGCTTCCAGCTGGGTGGCCACGTGAGCCACCTGGTGCTGGAGCCCCTGTGACACAGAGGCCTGAGTTAGTGAACTACGATTTCTGAAATCCCAGCTTATCCTCCAGAGCCTGCCTGGGCATGGGCCACTAACAGGCTCGAAATACACCCCACGAGAAACTCACATTCATTTTGTAAAAGTACATTAAAATGTGCAATCTAAATTGAAATATGCTACATGTACTGTTTAAGAATTTTTCAAGGTCCATGTAATTCTTTATAACTGTCAAGATTTAAAAATATAAATGATTACAAAATTAGGTTAAAAAAATGTGATTTATATTTAATATTTTCAATCTTTTCTATGATCCAGATTGAGGTTAAACGAAATTCCAGCAAAGTAAAAATTTGAATATATTTTTCATTTGCTTGGATTAACAACATTTTGCTTCTGTACATGGTCCCTCCCCTCAAGGAGCCTGTCATCTAGAGAAAAGATATGCTCACAGGCAAAGCAAAAACCAAATCACTCTAACGAGTATAGTTAGGAAAAAACTCTACTGACTTTGATCAGAGCTTCACAGATACATGAAACAAATAATGTTGCTTTTCACGATCAAATTTCTAAGTCTTCTTTTAATGACCCATGCTAGGTATCTTTAGAAATGTCATGATTATACCTATTGGTACACCTGGCCTCCATCCCTCCCTCCCCCCATGTAAACGAAAACACTGCTTCCTGTGTGCAAAGGAGACCACCAGCCTCCCTCAAAGCTGTCTTCATGTTCTCCCCCCTTTGCTGCAATCTCTGTGGCAAGCTGGCTCTGAGAAAGCACTCGAGTATAATAAAGTGAAAATCAGACTGGAAGCCGTGCCAAAAAGCCTAGAATTCTGACATGTTGCCGGCTGTCTGGCCTGGTACAGTCTCCGTGAGCTGCGGTAGACCCTGGCCAGGCCTGGACTGCGCTCTTTCCAGGTCTTGAACAGGCTGTGCGCACCCACAGCCTAGGATCCCTCACACGTGCTGTCTGCATGTGCTTAGGTGAAGCCTATCCTCGTAAACCTGACGATGACACAGCAGGACAGAGCTGGTGATGCAACAAGCCGGACTTGGAGCCCAGAGCTGCTCAGAGGGGGATTCTGCAAACATGTACAGTAATTCTTCTGATCAGCTGATGTGCTCGAGTAAACCTGGTGAGCTGCCACTCCAGTTTTCCAACCTAGCAAGACCTGATGAGGTCAGGAAGACTGCCTATTGCCACCAACTAATCCCCCGATGGCCTGGGAGCTCCGAGAAGCCACGCCATTGGGCCAGGCCAGTATTACCCAACGTGCTTGACCATCGGCACTCATGGCAGCCACGGGTGCCTTCTAAAAGATGGACGTGCCAGACAGAGTGCAGTCTTCCGAGGATCACTGCACGACTCCGCCCTGAAAACAACTGTTACGTTTCCTGAATACGTGTTTAAGCTCAGGCAATATGGTAACACTTTTTACATGGACCTGATTGGAAATCACTCTAGAAGGCAGGTAATATTATCTTTTATCTTACAGATGAGGCAGTCGGGGCTTAGAGAGGTAAGGTAGCTTGTCTAAGGCCTAAAGCTAGTGAAAAACAGGGCATCAGGATTTGAACCCAGGGAGTCTGAGGGCAGACCCTGTGTCCTAGAGCTTATGAAGCCGCGAGGAGACAGCTCCAGAGCCCTCGCCAAGATAGCCCGGACAGTGCCATAGCTGGGCCTCAAGGACCGCTGTTCTGCCCTCGGAGAAGGTCAAGGCACTCACAAGCACTCGCCCTGAGGCCTAGTCCTTCCTCCTTCGATGGCTTCGTAACACCGCTCTTCATCAACAGGAGGACACGAGAGTCCAGTACAGTAAAAAGATGCTAATAGTTAGATACCTGAAAATCAAATAACCTTTTGCCAAACTGCATCCTTTCTTTAATATATGGAATAGTATAGTCAAAACATCCTTGAGCCAATCCCAGCATCTGTTAAAAAAGAAAAAAAGGATGAGAATTTTCAAGAAAAAAAATTCTTAAATATATTTTATTGATTATGCTATTACAATTGAACCATTTTTTTCCTCCCCTTTTTTCCCCGCCGCCCTACACCCCGCCCCCCACCAGCATTCTCCCACTTAGTTCACATCCATGGGTTGTACATACAAGTTCTTTGGCTTCTCCCTTTCCTATACTGTTCTTAGCCTTCCCTGTCTATTTTGTGCCTACCATTACGCTTCTCATTCCCTGTGGAATAAGGAGTGGAGAAAGTCCCCCATTCTCCCCACCCCCTCCCCACTGATAACCCTCCATGGGATGTCCATTTCCGTGATCCTATTCCTGTTCTAGCAGTTTGCTTAGTTTGTTTTTGGTTTTGTTTTTTTTTTAGGTTTGGTTGTTGATAGTTGTGAGTTTGGTGTCATTTTATTCTTCATAGTTTTCTTAGATTAGTCCCTTTAGCATTTCATGTAAAAAGGGCTTGGTGATGACTAACTCCTTTAACTTTACCGTATCTGGGAAGCACTTTATCTGCCCTTCCATTCTAAATGAGAGTTTTGCCAAATAGAGTCATCTTGGATGTAGGTCCTTGTCTTTCATGACTTTGAGTACTTCTTTCCAGCCCCTTCTTGCCTGTAAGGTTTCTTTTGAGAAATCAGCTGATAGTCTAATGGAAACTATTGTGCAGTTAACTGTTTCCTTTTCTCTGGCTGTTTTTAAGATTCTCTCCTTATCTTTAATTTTGGGTAATGTAATTCTGATGAACCTTGGTGTGTGCTTCCTTGGGTCCAACTTCTTGGGACTATCTTTGCTTCCTGGACGTCCTGGACGTCTGCTTCCTTTGCCAGATTAGGGAAGTTCTCTTTCATTATTTTTCCAAATAAGTTTTCAATGTCTTGCTCTTCTTCTTCTCCTTCTGGCGCCCCTATGATTCGGATGTTGCAGCGTTTAAAGTTGTCCCAGAGGTTCCTCAGCCTCTCCTTATATTTTTGAATTCTTGTTTCTTCATTTTGATCTGGTGGAATGTTTATTTCTTTTTTCTGCTCCAAATTGTTGACTTGACTCCCGATTTCTGTTCCCTGTATATTTTTCCTTATTTCACTTTGCATAGCTTTCACTTTTTCCTCCATTTTGCGACCATACTCCATTTCTGTGAGCATCCAGATTACCAACACTTTGAACTCTGCATTTGTTAAGCTGGCTCTCTCTTCATCACTTAGTTCTAGTTTTAAAGCTTTGATCTGTTCTTTCATTTGGGCCATATTTTTATTGTCTCCATGCCTATTATGTTGTGAGGGGTGGAGACTTAGGTATTCACCAGGGCGGGGCAACCACGTCACTGCCTTGTGGTGCTATCTGTGGGGGAGGGGTCTGAGAGGGAACAAGGATGCTTGCTGGGCTCTTCTCTAGCTCTCAGTCACTTCCCCTGCCACCCACAAGCAAGTTGGGCCCTCCTGGTGCTGATTTCCAAGCGGGTGGGTCTGTGTACATTCTAGGACCCTGTGGGTCTCCCAGACGAACTTCCCCATGGGACTGGCCATTTCTCCTGCTGCGGCAACCCCCAGAGGTTTTTACCGGCAGAGGTTTTGAGGCTTTCCTTTCCTGTGCTGGAACCCTGGGTTGCACGGTCTCTCATTCCCCGGGTGTTCCTCAGAATTTCTTATTTTGTTGTAAGTTTATGCTTTTAATTATTCAAGTTATAAATTCCTTTTGCAAGCAAACTGAAGAGTTCAGGGAGGGAAGAACTAGAGATCCCAAGGTGGCAAGGCGTATGTTAAGAACCTCAGTCCACTGCTTTGTAGAACTCCACTTCCAGTAATTGGGAGAAAATGAGTGATTTCACATGAGAATGAGCATATTTAATTTTAGCATGGAGGTAAATCTCCTGGCATGACCGTGCTCACATAACCAGGTTACTTTTCACAAAACTCTCCTTTCAGCTCTGATTCTCCCGGCAATAAAGCGAGCCACAGAAACTGCTCAGGACTGGTTTCAAAGACTGTACGGTAGCCCCCTGTAGTCCTTCTAGAAGTCAAATGTGGAAAGTCACTTCAGTCTTCCTGTCCATTTGTGTAGGGTTCATAGGAGCTTCGGATGAAAGAGAATCAGGACATAAAGAGCAATGTTTCTCAAACCTGGCTGCAATCAGAGTCATTTGGGGGCACTTCATTACAACGTACCAGCGTGGGAGTCTAAGGACTGAGCCCAAACCCAGGGAGCAAAGGGGGTGTGGCCTAAGCACCAACCAGCATTTAAGAAACTCCTCTGGTGATTTAATGCAGAGCAAGAGTTGAGAACAACACACAGAGGGCATGTGGAAAAAACATTAATCTACACACATGAAGAACAGATCAGGACGCGCTGACAGTTTCGGCTGAATTTTCTCATTGTTAACCAATCCCCGTATCTATTGAATGATATAAGCTTAGAAATGGTTTCTAAATTTCAACATTAGGTAGCCATTAAATCACTATCTAATTATGTCAAACTATGTAGGTATCAGAAAAAGGAAAGAAGAATCGATAGTTAAATCTTTTGGGGGAAATGCCCACAAACATCAATATTTCATTAGTATTCATTCACATTTTCCTTTAGCTTTTTATTTTGTACTTTCTGGAGAACAGAATATCATGCTAAAAATTAAAGAACAAAAACAAACAAACAGAACTCCAAAAGAACAAATTAAAGTGAGGCCGACTCACTGCACTTCTGGTTGTGAGATAAGATGATGTCATTATACCCTTACAATTAAAGTTTACAGTCTGTTAATAATATCCTTCAGTGACATGGAAATTAAACTGATCAGTTGTCAATCCAAACAGGCTTTTCCACGTCTATAAAATGCTCTCACTGTAACTACTGAAGAGCTACGCTTCCTTCGATCACAGAGATCTGAATGAGGGTGCATGCCTTCAGCTCACTGTTACATGTGCCTCTTTCGCTAAAAGGTGCCTACAGTATTAGCCAAGAAATAACCACCACCTGACCTTAACTTTTAATTAGGTTAGACGATAACTTGGAGTAATTAGACTCAAGCCCGGGCTGTGTATTTTCCTACCAGAACATCTATATTATTTATATGTCTGGGAACAACGAGATCCAGTACTATAATTTTCATGCTGTATTTGATGAAGTTGAATCACAGGAAAACTTTAAAAAGAACAGATGAGCCAATTCTCTCCAGTAACATCTAGTTTTGTGGGGAAGTATGCATTATAATATAAGAACATTTTGTTAGCAAATTAACAGCAGCAAAAAAACTAGAATAATACTATAACATTTAACTAATTCAACAGTTAATATATACGTAACATGTTCAAAATCTAAAAGCTCTTCAGGTTTTGAATTTTGGGTACTCACTGATTAAAAGTAAATAAATATATTCCACAAAAATGACATAATTTATACTAAAACCAAAGACTATTCATTTTCTTAATCTAGAAAATAATTGATATCACAATAGAAATATGTAATATGCATTACAAAGGGTAAATATGATTAAATTTAAACTGTATAGTTCTCATCTTACATATCTATTTAATTGTGGCTATTTTAGTTCACGTGTCACATCCACACAAAAATTGCCTGGTTCTATCATGCAAAACCCCAATCAACAAATATTCTGTTATCTATAGATTAGAGACTTTTACTACATAGTACAATATCATTTGTTGTTAATTAAAAAATTTTTTTCCATAATGACTTTCATGCTCTGAAAAGTTGGTTTTTAAAAAAATTGAATTTATTGGCATGACACTGGCTAATAAAATCATATCAGTTTAAAGTATACAATTCTATAATACATCATCTGCATATTGTGTGTTCATCACCCCAAGTCAGGTCTCTTTCCATCACCATTTACCCCCTCCTGCCTCCCCACTTCCATTTCCCTCTGGCAAGGACCATACTGTTGGCTTTCTATGAGTTTTGTTTCTTTTTTTCTTAAGGCATTAAAAAAATTTTTTTTTAATTGTATTACTATTTTTAGAGAGAGGGGAAGGGAGGGAGAAAGAGAGGGAGAGAAACATCAATGTGTGGTTGCCTCTCACGCGCCCCCTACTGGGGACCTGGCCCGCAACTCGGGCATGCGCCCTCACTGGGGAATCAAACCGGCAACCCCTTGGTTCGCAGGCCAGGTGGATGCTCAAGCGGGCTGTTTTGTTTTGATTTGCTTAATCCCTTCACCTTTTTCACCCACCTGCCCATTCCCGCCCCTCTGACAGCTATGAGTGTGTTGAAAAGCTGATGTTTAAAACAAATGCCGTATTTATGCCCTGGCCGCGCAGCTCAGCTAGTTGGAGCATCTCCCCATAGGCCACAAGTCTGTAGTTTCGATTCCTGGTCAGGGCACGTGCCTAGGTTGTGGGTGCAGGCACGTCCGGGAGGCAACTGATGGATGTGTCTCTCCCATCAATGTTTCTTTCTCTCTCTCTAAAAATCAATAGAAACATATCCCCAGGTGAGGATAAAAAAGAAAAAAATACCGTATTTATGATATGTTTTAGAAGTTATCGATCCAGGTATTGGATAATACTTTAATGTTCTCAAAGCAGAAAAACTGTTACCACTAAGCCACTGTTTGGTTTTCAGGACATCACAGAATCGACCAAAGTGGAATTTTAAAGAAATCACAGAAGCCCTCCTGTTGCCGCATGAAGGAACGGGTGGACCCTTGTGTCCCAAGCTCCCTAGTGCGCACTGGTTTACTGCGTTCTCCCCCTTCCTATGTTTTAATCAACCCGCTCTGTGGAAGAGTCAAGTTGAGGGTAAAGTGTGACTAACCTGTGCAGCGATGCCTATTCTGCCTTCATTAAGGCTCCCTATGGCATACTTATAGCCATGTCCAACTTGCCCCAGGATATTAGCTTCTGGAACCTGAAAAAAACATGCAGTTATTTCTCAATTCAATTTCACACAATTCATTTTGAGTTTATATTTTTAAATGCACACACACTCCAAATCTGTGTGCTATTATTACCCCAGCATCGTACTTTAGCTCCAAGGAAATCACTGGCTCCGTCTCCGTGTCTCGCGGTGAACTGTTTCCTACCCAGCTCCGGGGGAGAAACAGGACACCGCCGCGGCCGGCAGAGCCTGGCAGACAGCTGTCGAAGGAATGAATGAATCGAGAAAAAGGGAATCCCCTCTGACTTATCAATAACACAAATGAGTACCATTTTCCCCAGTTCTTATCTGCATGGTATGGTACAAGATATATAAGGAATTACAGAAAATATGTAAATACTCGGAAGCATGGGTGGTAACCCTTTCTTCTGTTGAGACTATTATCCTCATAAAAATTAACTGATGTGTGGGTTCAAGCATGTGTACATAGAGAGGAGGGGGATGGAGAGAACATTATAATGTTTATTCATAATTTTTAAAAATATACACAAGAAACAATAAAAAACACACTTAGCTTCACGACATGGACAGTTAGGGGAGAGAATGGGCAGCAAAGAGAAAGGAGGAAGGAGGAAGGCAGCTGGAGAAGTGGCCAGCCGCAAAGGACATCCACAAAGACAGTCCGTGAGCACACACTCAACTGCGGGAGAAGACCAAGTTCTAATGCGAGTGGTAGGGAACGCAGCGTGGAGTTTTAAAGCAACAGCATTCCAGCCGCTGTCTCCTCTGCGTCTTTAACAGGCTCCAGGCAAAGCCGGGGGGTGCTGCCTGGTGGTTTCCACTCTCCCTGAGCAATAGCCCCATCTTGTGGTCTTTGGTGTACTCGACACCAGGCTCCCTTCCCAGAAGCCTAGTTTGGTTTCCAAGGATCAAATTTATTATAACCAGGGTTAATTCTTGATATTGGTCCTCGAGGTCAAGCTGCGGGGCAACAAGGCTTCCACTCCTGGCCTGAACTCTTGTGAAAAGCAGACTGAGTCACACCCTTGCCTAAGAACAATGCCCAGGGGTCCTACGGAATCCTCCCCACTGCATGCTTAACGTCTGGATGCCCTTCCCGCACATCTACAGTTCCCTGCAAAGCTTATTCCACAGTGGTCGAAATTCTACTGGAAATTCTAAGATACCCACCTTGACATTTTCAAATGTTAATGGGCAGGTGGAAGAAGCTCTGATTCCCAGTTTGTTTTCTGCTTTCCCTACATGAAGGCCTTCAGTATCCCGATCGACTATGAAGCAGGTAATTCCTCTATACCCCTAAGAAGAAGATTTAAAATGTTATCATTTGGATTGATAAGCTCCCTTGTTTCCAAAGAGTTCAAAGGAAAACACAAAACTAAAAATAAACTTTAGCAATAAATACTAATGGGCTCAGAGCTGCAATATGTGACCATGAAACAAGAATGATTAGAGGGCATTAGATTCAAAGTCAAGAACTTTACCATTTCCTTTACTTTTTCAGATACCATTAGGGATATTAAAGTTATTAAGTTACACTACAGTTTTATATGGTCCTGAGAACTTCATGTTTTATATTTAATTTTATTAAGCACTTTAAAGTTTTAAACTTTACTTCAACTAAATATTAGAGAAAAAAAGTTAAAATGTACTTACTTTGCTATATGTCTATTTTCCAACTGAATAAAATATTCTTAAAACTAAATGAACTAGATAGGTACTTAAATTTTTCATGATTAAATAAAAATTTGAAATTCTACAAAATTAAAGATTAGCATCTTACATGACATATTAGGAGATAATAAAGGGTTCTCCATGCACGACAATTACATCAACAACATTCAGGAAGTCAGTAAATAAGAGGATGAAAGATGTCAAGTGTTCAACATTTTCAGTACTGAGGACAATGAAGAACTTAAGACTAAGTCCTAAAAAGGAAATGGAAGTAGGAAACAAACGTAAAGAGAAGAGATGGCATGGGTGGCGGGAAGGAATTTTGTTTTCAAACTTGCCAAGGAAGGGTCCACGTTTGCCATCACCAGGAAGACCTCTGCATGCTCAGCGTTGCTGATCCACATCTTGGAGCCATTGATGACATAAAAATCTCCCTCTTTATCTGCTCTGGTCTTCAAAGCAAACGAATCGCTACCTGCACCAGCCTCTGAAAGGCAGAAGCTTCCTACCTACACATGGGAGGAAAAATATTCCCAATTAATAAGTGTTTGTACTCTGTAAAACAAATACTCACTTATGGTAAAATAAACATTTGTAAAGCAAATGTGCAGCTACTTTAAAAACCTGTACTTATCGAAATAGTAATGGAACTCCAAGAGTATTATTTTCCAAAATACCCTACTGATCTAAGACAGGCGTAAAGACCTAAGCACACGTATTCAATGTTAAATTTAATTAAACTGGTTCTAATAATTACAGTAGAAAGACATCTCAATGAAACCACCAATGAAAGTATTAGAAAATATAACTGAGACAAAAAATAGTAATTTTATCACCTCACAATTATTCTAGAAATTTCCAAGTGGCACACGAGAGGCAGAGTATATTTTTCTAGTGGCATTAATTTATTGAGTATTACTTAATTAGTCAATGGCGGTGCATTGTGGTCTGGAACAGTAAAGTCAACATTACAGTGACTTTTCTCCTGAAAATATTAAATGTTAGAAAGATCAAACCCATTTCAACAACTCATCTCGACTCACTTTTTCTGTAGCTAGCTTGGTCAAATAGGTGGCCTTTTGTTCTTCTGTTCCATGTTTTCTAATCAGCCTATTAACTACTGTGTTCTGGACGTCACACAACACAGCCACAGATGCATCGACTTTGGCTAATTCCTCCACTGCCAGGATGAAGGAGAAAAATGAAGCTCCAGTCCCTCCATACTTGGTGTCAATGTCAAAGGCCATCAGCTAAAGGGAAACCAAGGAAGCATAGATTAAGAAAGCGATTTTTATTTTTATTTTTTTAAATTGATTTTTAAAAAAATATTTTATTCTTTTTTAGACTGAGGAAGGGAGGGAGAAAGGGAGGTAGAGAAACATCAATGTGTGGTTGCCTCTCACATGCCCCCTACTGGGGACCTGGCCTGCAACCCAGGCATGTGCCCTGACTGGGGAGTCGAACCGGCGACCCTTTGCTTCGCAGGCCGACGCTCAATCCACTGAGCCACACCAGCCAGGGCAAGAAAGCGATTTTTATATGGCAAAATATCTTGCCACAACAAGTTAAAACATAAACTGTAGCCATATAAGTTCTTAATTTTTAAATTTATAAGCATATTTTACATGTATACAAAACAGAAACTCTATACATTTGAAAAGGATGAAATAATGAAATTCTACAACTATTTGTTTCCATTTGTGATCTAAAAAATAAAAATGCGGGGTAAGATGCTTTGAAAGATAATGGAATGGCACAATGAGAAAATACCTGAAATAAATATATTCTGATGGTCTCTTCTGCTAAGGCCTGCTGCTGCCTGCTTAAAACTGCAGGTGCTGCTTTGGTTTGGTTTTTCAACATGGCCCCTTTTCTACTGATTTCAACGCAAGGAGGAAACTGGAGAAAGCAGCCTACTCCTCAGTGGGAGTGTCTAGTTTCATTGGGCACGATCTCTTCCAGCCAGGCCCTTCCACCTCCACTCTTCGATAATTAAATGACCATTCCTTTTTAGGCCACTACAGCAAATCCAGATGGCTAGCAGACAACATTTGGTGGCGTTCCCTAGAACCACGCCAGACAAGGCCCGGGAGCCTGCTAACATAGCCGAATGCTGGCCAAGGCCTTCCAGGAGCTGTCGGGACACTCAGAAACTACCCCTGAGTCTAGACTATGACACGCCCACAGCACTCCAGCTTTCGGGAAGACAACGTGTGTTCGTGTAATTCAAGACCGAAAGCTGTTAACAGGTTAATCCTTCTTCCTATTCTCTCCAGACACTTTGGGATCGCACCATCCTGCAGTCTGGGTGGTATTTTAGGCTGACGGGAAACCGAGCCGGTGCGAGGGGAGAACCAGAAATGACGTGCTAAGAGGAAGAAGTGGGGGACTCGGGAATGCCGGCAGACGTGGACAGGCAGGGTTAATATCTGATTACATTCCCAATGGCGGTCAGACACTGCTTCTCCAGAGAACGCCACCAGTTTCTCCTACACTGCACATACTGGCACATACTGGTTTTGTCAGCCACTACAGCGCATGGCCACACTGCGACAGTAGGAACTAGGAGGCAGGTGAAGCTGGGAAAAGCTGGTGGGGGATGTGTAACCAAGCAGACCCTTGCGGGGATGCCACGTCTACGCAAGAGCAGGCTGTGGGGCTGCAGGCACCTCGTTTCTGCAGACGATGAGAACTAGTACCCTGGGAGAGTGAGGTTGGAACTGGACACCTAAGACACCTCAGAGCCTCCAGGGTCTGCACAGTGAAGGTGAAATCTGCCTGAGAAATGGACTTGCAGGTGCTGTGTGACCCCCTGTAGCTCCACATAAGAGTCCATTTTCCCGATAGTTTCATTGCTAAAAGAAAGTTGGAAAAATCACTACTATTCATGTTATAAAAAAGCTGGTCTCCTTAAAGCGAGAATAAAATGATTTAGTTAAGTGGAAAAGGCTATTTTTCAAACAGTATAACGGACAAGATTTAAGCCAATGGCTCTGAATAGGAGCTATCAGTTTTGAGATATCCTTGGTATTTAAAATTAAAAATAGGTATCACACTTCACACCTGTGGAGGAGGGCGGGCTGACGAGTGCCGTGATTTTCAAAATGTTCTCCCTGGAGCTCCCACAGGGATGGCCTCTCCCTCTCCCTGTAGCCAGAGCACTTACACCTTTATGTTTCAGGTACTGTGCTTCTATCCACAAGCTATGTGACCTGAAAAGCTGGAAATCAGCTGCCCTGGCTAATGTGGAATTCAGATATTTGGCCTCTGCCCCAAGTTCACCACATACCTAGGGATTTGGGTGGAATATTTGCTATCATCTGAAGTTTACTACGGGAGGGGTTCTTAACCTCGGCATTACTGAGCTGAAGAATTCTGGGGTGGCGGCTGCCCTGCAGGATGTTCGGTTATACCCCTGGCCTCTACCCCACTAGGTGCCAGACGCTCAGTTGCGACAACCAAGAATGCCCTCCAGACACTGCCTAACGAAACAGCTCCTGGACAAGTGCCAACCATCTAAAGAAATGACTCTCTTGCTTCTAACCTTTTACTTAAAAAGTACAGTACTTCTAATTTAAATTTTTAATTCAATTAGGAAAAGGACTTCAGGATCTCAATCGAAAAGAGAACACAGATCATTCTGACTAGGAAATGAAGAGTTCGTTATGCTATCATTACAGTCCCTACATTGAAAAGTATGCATGCATTCTAACCCTCGAAAGTATTTACGCAAGTCTGAGACTGGAGGAATTACGAATCATGTACCCCTTGTAGAAACAATCCTTGTATCACTGATTTCTCCATTTTTGAATTTTTATCCATTGTTGAAACCAAAGGAGCAACCTGATCCTGGGCAAATTTTCTAACTGCAGGAAAAAAACAAACAAAACAAAACAGTAAGTCTTTAATCCGTTAGTATGACATGCATTAATTTAAAAAATGTTAAAAATCAATGTCAAAAAATTCCATCCACACACGCAGATGAACGTACCTACCAATCGAGCCACACGTCCCATGATTTCACACCGCAGACCCCGCCCACAGCCAGAGGGATAACGAGGCGCAGCTGGGAAGCCGGCTCACCTGTGCTCTGTATCATCCTCTCCTCGTCTGTGAACATCTGTAGCGGGGCGCAGGGCAGCCCGTTGCTTGTTACACTCAGTAGAGCTTCTGGCTGGGAACATTTGAGGGCATGAGGGGGAGTCTTCCAAGAACACAGACAAGTCAGGAAGTTTCTTCTTAGCTATAAAAACAGTCCCCAGTGAAGGGAGAACACACACACACACACACACACACACGCACACGGTAAGAGAAGTGTCAGAACATCAGTTTCTTTGGGCACAACTTTTTAGACCGCTCTTACACCCTGTGTCACCAAAAAGGGGAGCTTAACCTGGCCCATTTTAAAACCTACTGCCTTGTGAACAGAGACAAAAATTGGCTTGCTAACACAGAACTCCTTCATCCAGCAATGAGCTGTTCCAAATATACACAGTTCCCAGATAATTAACTTTTACCTTCAAGGAAACAGAACTCTCTAGATGGAACTCATTCTTAAACCCAGGCTAGTTTTGCTTCTCTGGCTTCTCGTTGGTAAGAGATGGCGCAGCGTAACAAGGCTTAGGAAAATCAACTCTGGAATCTGAAAGGACTCACTTCAAACCCTAGCGTTTGGTATTAATATTAAATAACTATGTGATCTTGGACAAGTGATTTTTTACCTCAGTTAAAATCTCTAGGTCTTAGTTTCCTTCCCTGTACAACGGGGAGAAGCTGTGAGGATTAATGAGAGAATCCATATAAAGGGCTTAGCGCAGGATGTGCCAGACAGAACGCGCTGGCGGCAATGACTGTGTCCACTGTGACTTTTGCTAAGGATTCAGCAGGGCGGGTCCTAACAGGGGCAATCCTAGCGGTTTGCCCCATCCAACTGCAAGGCTTGGAAGCTATCCCTGTCAGTGTCCCAAACCCCTGAACTTGCCAGCTCGACTCAACAGTGGGTTTGCTACAATTTTATTGAAAAAAGACACCATCCAATTTTAAATGCTTGTTATACCTTTCCAATTTTCTTTTGTAGAATTTTAGTACAGGGGAAACAAATAAGGAATTAGTCATCCCCTGAACCTAAAAACAGGCTAAGTAAAAGAAGCCAGCCACAAAAGAGCACGTGTCATATGATTCTATTTATAGGAAAATCCAGAACAGAGAAGTCCGGAGACAGACAGGAGAGAGCAGTGGTTGCCTGGGGCAAGGGCTGAGTGACCCGCCCGGCAAGGAGGAGGAGGGACTGCGAAAGGGCACAGAGGTCTCTCTGAGGCAGCGATTTTCAACCTTTTCCATCCCCTGGTACACAGAAACTCTTCACCACTAAAACTGTGCGGCATGCCAAAAAGTATATTTTTTGCAGATCTGAAAAAAAAAACAGTTATAATTCTGATACATTTACACCAATGAATATTGTTGTGTTGGAAAATTGAAGAGAGGAGAGGTGCGTGCCCCTGACTAAATAGTCAAGCGTTGCATGTTTTAAAAATTCTCGTGCTGCCCTGGTTGGAAGCTGCTGTTCTGGGTGATAAAATGTTCCAAAACTGAGTTATGGTGATGGTTGCACAACTCTGTAAATTTATGGAAAATCATTATATTATACACTTACAAAGACTATATTTTATGGTATGTAAATTATTCCTCAATAAAGCTGCATAGAAAAAAATTACTGCTTTCCTTTTATTCAACAAAAATTGAAAGAGGGCGCCCTCAGCCTTGGCCGAGGCCTGTGGGCACGTGGTGTGTACAAAAGGAAATGGAACAAAGGGAAATGCAACGTTCCCTAGCTTCTGAGAAGCATATGATCCAGACAGGGCAACAAGATACGTGTCCAGGGACAGGCTGTCAAGAGCCCGTGTGGTTCAGTTGGTTGGGTGTCTTCCCACAAACTGTAAGGTCACTGGTCTGATTCCTGGTCAGGGCACACGCCTGGGTTATGGCCCAGTCCTGGATGGGGCCCATGCGAGAGGCAATCTATCAGTGTTGATCTTTCTCTGCCTCTCTTTCTCCCTCTCTTCCGCGTCTCTCTAAAAATAAATAAAATCTTAAAGAAAAAAAAAGAACGAAAGCAAATACAAGATTAAAAAGCAAATATATCTGTCACTGCAATATACTTTCTCAAGAGGTTGGGTTTTATTGAATACAAAGAAAAGCTTACTGATCTAAAGAGAGAAAAGAAACAAGAGTCGCCATGTTTGAACCCACTGGTAATCTTTCCCACACAGCCGCCAACCTCTGCAGTGGTGTGCCCAGGAACACGCGTATTTTGCTCTGGATTTAACTGGGAAAAAGAAACCCTGGCCAGACAGAAGAGAAATGTGTATGTCTCCATTTTTCTACTTCATTTTGCTTTGATTTGAGAATTAAGAGACAAAGTTTAGGGCAAAGTTGCATGGAACATTTTTTTTTTTCCTTGTTAAAATCGGGACACGAACACTTTGGGCTAGAAAGAAGGACGGGGTTTCACCAGGTACTGTCTTCTTCCTGATAGGAAGAGCAGAGAAGGAGGGTAAGATGAGAGGTAAGAAAGGGGAGTGAAAAGGCTCAGGAAGGAGGGGGTGATGCCAAGGAGAGGGCGCTCTGCGGCAGCACGGGGAAGACAGAGCGGGGCAGGGCCGGAGTGACGGAGACGAGCAGTGTGGGTGCAGCCTGGCCCGGCGGCTGGCGGTGGCGTCCGGGAAGGGCCCCTCCACGCGAATCTGAGTGGATGAATGAGCCAGCTGCCTTCTCCGCAAAATGCTCGTGAAAGCATTTTCACGAAGAATTGCGCACATTTCTTATTTCTAGGGACGATGGTTTGCTTTGCTAAACCCACTCCAGAATCCTTCGCCTCTCTCAGTCAATCTATCATCATCCTAGCTCAGTTTATCTTTAACAGAAAGCCCGCTGCTGAGAAACTTAAGTAGCCAGTGGGCTTAAGATAATGTCCATTTGTTCCCACTGATGCTGTTGTGACCTCCTTACCCTCCATGTTGCTACTGAGCAAGTACATGACTGTTTAACACACAGCGACGATTTGAGAGTCACAAGATGAGCTAAGAGAGGCAAATGTACTTTAAAAAGCATGAGGTGATATACAAATGCAGGGTGGGGCTGTTAAAAGCACTCATCAGAAAACGCAGTGGCAATGTGCTAAAGGAATGGAATCTACTTAATCAAAACGATGGAACTGTAGGTATTCCCTATACTTTTTGGCAGGAAAAAAAATCCCTTTAACATGACAATCTTTGATACGGGAAACGTCTTCTTTCCTTGCCTTTCCCCACACAGCCCGAGGTTTCGATGATGATTTCCGACTGCCCCCTGCCCTTCAGGGTGGACCTCAGCCTCTGCAGCTTTGGTGTCCACTCTATCAAAATGATTTCCCATGGTTATAACCCGGCGCACCACATCATCACTTCTTTCTGTGAGAGCGGCCACTGCTCCTTGAATGGTATAGAGGTTATTTATGCCTCGCCAAGTTCTTTTCAGAGCTTGAGTCTATTTCCCACTCAATCCACCGGAGTTCTGTTGCACTAAGTGCTGGTGATTGAACCTGGGGTCTGTGGGCTCCTATGGACTGAACGAAAGTCCATGAACTTGGATGGGGTTAACCTGAATTACAGCATCTTCTAGGTAACGAGTTCCAGTCGTGCTAGGAGTTATCTGTGATTCAGTCACCGAAAGAAATTATAGCTATTTTAATATCACATAACGGTTGGTCCAAATACCTTGAAATATTGTCAGTGCTCATTACGACTTCAAAATTTAGTTATTTAATCTGCTGTCAGATTTTATCTGCGAAGCACATATTACTATACTGCAATTAGAAGTATTTTATAACTTTTGTTACAATTTATTTCCTTTGTAATCCTATGTATCTCTGTATTTCAAAACATCCTGAGACAAGGTCTGTAAACTTCACTACATTGCTGTATACAGCACTTTTCAACTGGTGGGCCACGAGAATTTTACACACACGCAACGCCTGACTATTCAGTCGGGGGCACTGACCTCTTTTCCCTTCGACTGTCGAATTTGAAAAATGACAACAGCCAACACAACAATAGCTGTCTGGGGTGAATGTGTCTAAATTACAACTTTTTTTGGTCAGGTCGGTAACAAATCTATTTCGGGGTGCGCCGCGGAATTTCAGTGATTAGGCTACGCGCACCATGAGATGCAAACAGTCGGAGCCACTGCTGTGCACCTTTCGCCCCGAGGCACAAAACCCAGTTAAGATCCCCTGACTACCGAGCGTTCTGGTAAATCGTTTGCTAAACTCATTAAGTTTAGCCATTATGTTAGTGGTAACCTTTCTCCTTGATGTTCCTGCATAATAAAGTGTGGATCCAAACATTCCTAAAGTGCTTCAGACCTAGAAGCTCTGACAGTGTATGGAAGGCAAAGGCAGACACACGGGAGGGAGAAGTTGTGTTTTCTTTCCTTGCCTTTACCCCCACAGCCAGAGGGAGAGAGAGCCACCTAGAACTTTCCAAAGGAAATGTTTTGATATGACACAAGAATGTTTAACTTGAAACCCCTACTGTCATTGTCTCCCACCACACGTGCCTTCCTGGCTCTTTCCTCTACAGGGGCGTGTGTGGGGGGGGCGTGTGACTTTGATTCCATTCCAGCACCACAGAGTGCCGACAGGTAGCTTATGACAGCGGGAAGCCTGGCTCCCACTATCGAGGATGAATTAATTCCCTTACACCCCGTATGCAGAACTGCTGCCGCACCCCCATGAGAAGCATCGATCAATCAGAGTATATAGTGCCTGGGTACAGTTCCTTTTGTCTTTGGCCCACAGTATCCAGTGTTGGGGTACAAAAATAATTTTCTTTCTACCCTTTCAGTTCTTCTAGCTGGTCTGATAATCAAGCTGCTATGAGACAGATGATCAGGAGAAAAACAAAATAAAGTTGAATAACACAGATACGCCCTATGTATTTGACAGAGACTCAGTAACACGGAGCAACTCGCTAAAATGGCAGAAGCCATTGTCTTAAATACCAAAAGAAAGACGCCGGGGGCGGCAAGCCAGTCATGCAAGGCAACCAGGAAAAGCACAGCACGCAAGGGTGCGACTGTTAGGCAGATTTAAGGTGTCCACGCAGGACACCTTCGAACCCGTAAGAATTTTTATTGTGAGTTTATTTGAGCCAAACCGATGACTACTGCCCGGACGCAAAAATCTCAAGGGACTGAGGAGTGCTCCAGAAAAGGGCGGTTTTCCCACTTACTTTATACATCAGAGTCAAAGAGGAGGGTGTAAGGGGGTCACATGAAACCCGCTGAGGATAGATTAGGGAGGCAGGAGGAAGCAGAGGTGGGGGGAATCTCTGGGATTGCATAAAAAGTAAAACCAACAGACATCTTTTTACATGGGTGGGTATAAGATAGTTAACAGTTAACGATTAACACAATAACAATGAGAGGCTGTGTTCTCCTGCTCTGGTGGGAAATCGTGCCTCCAGGGGACTGGGAGAAAGAAATTACCCTGACATTCCAAAGGTCTATTATCTATCCCAGATGCACAGAGACAACACATCCCGAGAAGGTAGCTCAGGTGGTTGGAGCGTCATCCTGTAGGCACACGACTGGAGGCAAATGAAGCTTCTCTCTTATATCAATGATTCTCTCTTTCTCTCTCTCTCAATCTCTCTCTCTCTCTCTCTCTCTCTCTCTCTCTCTAATCAAGAAATATGTCTTCCAGTGAGGCTTTTTAAAAAAGACAACAGGCTCCGTTCGGGCAAAGATCGACCTCTGTCAAGAAAGATGCCAGCCTACGCCAGGACTCACTTTTAGCTAGAAAGTTCTAATTTCGGACCACCCTGTGTGGTTACTTTAGGTCTCTGAGTCTGTAAGGCTGCCACACAGGCCCCCCCGAGCTTGTCAGGTTTAGTACGTGGCCCCTTTTTCATCCACGAAGTCCAGAAAGACCCTTCTCCACCAGCAGTGAACCCAGGCCTGGCGCTGTGCGGGAAACACCCTCGCAGGTTTCCCTCACAAACAGAAACGTCCTTTACAAAGGCTGTCTCCTACTCAGGGTTCAGAGCTTCTCCTGTGTCTGTGGTCTCTTAAAATTAATCAGACTAAAACAATCCTTATGTCAAAGAAATGCATTTTGGGGTGGCAAACTTTGCTCCCCTTCACCGTAGGTAGTTAACTAGTTATTAATAAGGAAGGAAACAAAGGGAATTGGACACTGAATTTAATAAAGGTGGGGGGGGGGAGCAGGGGCCTGTTTGCTTAGCCAGGAAGTTACCCATTCCAAGGGATTACGGCATTCCTCCACCAAGGGGGATTAACACTCCTCCCAGCTCTGATATCAGATTATTGGTTGGGGGGGGCAGGGCACACAGGGGGGCGGTGCTTGACCACAGAGGCCTGACAGTCTAATGTGGGAAAGGGACTATCAATGCTCAGGGGTGGACCCATCGAAAACCATGAAAGCTTGGGAAGGTGATTGGTTATTTTGGGAAAGCTCCTGGTTATAACCCCAGGGGAACAAGGAATCAATCAATCAATCAGTTTCTCTCTGGTCTGCACTTGCCCCATTCGCTTGTGCCAGGGACACATGCAACCACCCGGGTCTGGCAGCTGTGAGGCCCACATCAGGCTCCAAAGGACTAAGTTTTAACAAGAAACAGAGATTCTGGACACTGGCCTTTGTTTTGGCCTTGCTGAAGACGTGGCTGAAGTTTCCCATGGCACAATAGATGATGGGATGTTGGAAACCCAGGGGCAGTCCACCAGAGTAAACCTTGCCACACCACCATCTCCTGTGCGTGGGTCCCTGAAGTGCTTTTCTCACGGTCCCGTGGAACAGTCTGATTTCCCCTGGCAACACTTTGTTTCCAGAACTCCTTTCTTTCTCCCCACCCCCTTCAGTGTGGTTGATTTACCTGTACTGATTCGGAGACTAATCCCAACATCTGGGGTTCCCACGGCACCAACACGCAACTCTCTGACACCAGCTCAGTGTCCTACAATTAGACCCAACTTGGACACTGTCTACCTGGAGACTACCTTGGACACTATCTACACTGTCTCCAGGTAGACAGTGTCAGATCCCACAGGTTAAAGGCTCAGTCCCACAAGACCACCGTCCCCTTCAGACGCCAATCACGAGTCCAGGTCGTCACCGGCACCTCTGACCCACCAATCGGCTATAGATCAGAGGTTCTCATGACCCACTTCCAGGGTTCATTCGCTAGAGCAGTTCGCAGAGCTCGGAGAAAGTTCACTAACTAGGTTGTGATGCACAGGGCCACATCCTGGGCAAAGGGCTCAGAGCGTCCACGCCCTGAGTGCCCCACGCACCCCGCACGTCCATGTGCCTACCAGCCCCGAAGCTCTCCAAACTGTCCTTTTGGGTTTCTATGGAGACTTTGTTACACTGACAACTGTACTATTAAGATGAAACTATGGGGTGATCTGCATTACAGATAGGGGGATCTCTTTCTGGTGTTTATGC
Source organism: Mormoops blainvillei (assembly GCA_004026545.1). Lineage (NCBI taxonomy): Eukaryota > Metazoa > Chordata > Mammalia > Chiroptera > Mormoopidae > Mormoops > Mormoops blainvillei. The sequence goes on along the minus strand of PVJD01006151.1, from coordinate 28,691 downwards.
AATTTCCTATGAACCCAATTACATATTTCAAATTAGAGAGTTTCTAAAAATTGTGAATAACTATATAAATGGAGCCTCTTCCAAATGGAGTTGGAGCCACATCCCGAAGCACAGGAACGCTCTGCAGATCTTACGCCTCAATTCTTTGTGTTTAAACAGGGTAAAACTAATCTCCCCGGCTGGGCAAAAGCAGCACTGCATCCTGGAACTACTGCCTGCAAGGCTAACAGGAAGGCAGTGTGAGTGACCGCCTGACTGAAAATTAAAGACTTCCTTTAGGATCTGCGTCATTGCTGGCTTGTTCACACCCACAGAAAGGCCTTCTTATTAACGCCCGTGGAAATTCCTTCCAGTCATGTGACTGATCCCCTTCCCTTCCTGTATCCCGGCACCTCCTCCTCCGGACCCTTAGGGTCTCCATCTGAATCAGTGCTTCTTGAATAGCTATCCTTTTGGATTTCAAATGCTTGGTGCTTCTCACTTTGACCTTTTATTGTCAGGTTAACACAATGAACTAAATAATACGCTTCAACGAATAACCTCTGACATACAGTACTCAAACCTGTGCGCTCTATCTGTAACACCCTCTGGAAGTAGGAATTCTGTGTCAAAAGTGCAAAATGAATTCAAAATTCTCATAAAATTTCCCAAACTGTCTTTTGCAGCAATTAAACCATTTTTTTTTTTAAATCCTCAGCCAAGGACATTTTTCCATTGCTTGTAGAGAGAGAAAGAGGAAGAGAGAGAGACATCAATGTGAGAGAGTGAGAAACAGCGGTTGGCTACCTCCTGTATATGCTCCCCCTGGGGATCGAACCCACAACCTTTCAGCCTATGGACAACGCTCCAACCTACTGGGCCACACGGGCATGCAGCAGTTAAACCATCCCAGCTCCCCCTGGCAAATGTTGAAGATGCCTGTTTTCTGACAAGCAGAAAACTCTGAAATGCTCTAAATTAAATTACAGTGAGGGAAACGACTGTTAGTCTATTAATGGCTTTGGGCCAGCCATCAAAAGATGTTCCCATTCTTTCCCCTCCCCGCTGGGATTCGGATTAACTCCCAGGTGGCTATCCCAGGGACCGTCTCACCCCAGGAGCCCCGGTCGCTCTACACGTGGGCTTGCCAGACCGCTGCCCTAGCCGAGCCACAGGAGTGAGCATCTCTTCTGTGCCTGTCCCACGCCTGCCTCGGCCTCCCACCCCTCTGCCTAGAGCTCAGTCAATCCTTTCAGACCACCTTTTCCTTCCCCTGCGCCCTACTTGATGTAATGAAATGATCGCAAACTGCAGGAGGGTGGACTGTCGTCTCCCCTACCTGGCCATGCTGCTGGCGCCATAGATTTCACACCCTGAGACCAGCCTTCTGTTTGGCTAGCATTCCGGCTTGATAAGATCTTACTTTCAAAAAAGACCAGCTGTAGGACTTAAATGTTGTTTTTTTTTAATGTTCCCTCAACCCTTGTCAAACCAGCTGGCCAGCTAACATCTGTATTTCTGCATCCATCACAGGTGAAAAATTGTATCACAATGTCCTCTTATATTTGTATTTTCTTAAGAGTTTGAGCACCTTTTCCTATGTTTAAGAACCATATGAATTTATTTTTCTGTTTATTGTTAATTCATGGCCTGTGCCCATTTTCCTATTCAATTTCCTTCTCTCAGTGATTTTCCAGGGGCTCTGCATAAATTAAGGAAATTAGGTCTCTGGTGCTAGGAGTTTGTCATTCATCTTGCTTACAGTTTTGTTTGTTTCACAATGCATACGTTTTTGATTTTTATGTTGCCAAAATCAATCCTTAGTAATGGCACCCAGTTTTTAACTAGCGTGGCCTTCCTTATTCCAACACAATAAAGGGATTTGCTCAGGTACCATTTTATGCATTCTTGTTTTACATTTAATGTGATTTTTTTAGACTGGTTAAAGATAATAGATGCATGAACAACTTTAACTTTTTTCTAAGTCCTTGCTGACTTAGTCCACAAAGATCATGTAATGATTCTAAACTAGATGATTAGAGTGCTCATCCTTGGTAAGCATTCTGATGGTATTTTTAAAATTTTATTTATTTATTTATTTATTTTTAGAGAGAAGACAGGAGGGAGAGAAACATCAATGTGTAATGTGTGGTTGCCAGTCACGCACCCCCTACTGGGGACCTGGCCCGCAACCCTGGCATGTGCCTTGACTGGGAACAGAACTGGCAACCCCTTGGTTTGCAGGCTGGTACTCAATCCACTGAGCCACACCAGCCAGGGCTCTAAGTATTTAACATCTAATATCTTATTTAATAGCACTGTCCTTCTGTTTTGCATAAAAAAAAAACAAAACAGGCGTACAGAGTGGGGCAGTAGCTTGTCTAAGGTCGTCCTGCCAAGAGGTGGCAGAGAGGGTTTGAACTCAAGTGGCCTGACTCCAGAGTCTGTTTCATCAAACGTGTACAGTCCCTGTTTAACTACCAAGCTCTCTCTACCCAGCTGCTAAATATGTGTCCAAAAGGAGTATTGATGACTTCCAATAGCACAAAGCTGAACAATTTACATCTAGTCCGGCAGTTAGAGGAAAGGACGGTCCTATACAGCAGCGGTCCCCAACCTTTTTGGCACAAGGGACCGATTTCCTGGAAGCCCAGCAGGGGTGGGGGGCAGGACAGGAGGCAGAGCTCAGGTGGGCTTTGCTTGTGGAATACCTGCTGTGCAGGATGAGCTGAACATGGAATTGCCTTAAGGATATTTTTCAAGAATGACCTCTTGAAAAGTATCGAGCTGCCTAAAACGCTTTGAAACCACTGGCTGACTAGAAGGACAATTCCCCACAAATTGGGGTTTTCAAACAAAATGCACAGGTGAGTTCTAATCTTCAGAAACGGAAAGATCTGAGAAGGCAGTGTGCTAGGAGCCAGTGTTTCAGCCTCACGGTCATGTGACAGGAAGACATTGAACGCTGCCTTTCTGTTCCTCACCTGGGAAAATAAGGCGCTAATACCTGCTTCACAGCACTCACAGAAACAGTAAATAGCGTAGTGTGTGTACAGTGCTGTCCCTGGTCCATACTAAATGCTCACTAAATGCTCACTCTCCATTTATCTTTGGATAGGGACCAAAATTAGCCTTACCTTGCATTTCTTTGCCCTCCAGACTGCTTCCTATAATAGCAATCTAACTAAATCTTAGCTACGATGATGCATCTCCAAGGCTCAAAACCTTCCATGCCTTTCCACAACCCGAAGGATAAAGTCCAAAATTCCTTAAAATGACCCCATCCCCTTTTCACATCAGTATTCTCCCACGTCCTTTTCCCCTTCTAAAATCCAAACGCAGCTTTCGAAAAGCCTATCTCTCCCCTAACTGTCCTAGTCATCGCTCGCTCCTATGAACCCACAGGCAGATTGTGGACTCCTTAGAATTTGCGCCACATCTAAATGCTATGAAGTTGGTCGAATACAGTTCGATTCTGTCCACAGGTAAGCGTTTGGGGTCTTTATTATATCTTCACAGTGCCCGATGCCTCACACATGGCAATAATAAGAGCTAATATATAAGGGCCCTGGGCACTATTTTAAGTGCCTCACATGCACGAATAAATTCATTTAATCTTCACAACAACCTTATGGGTATAGGTACTATTATTTTCATCATTTCACAGATCAGGAACCTAAGACCCAAAGAGGTTAAGTAATTTGCCCAAGATTATACTGCTAGGAAGTGCCAGAGCCTGGGTTCGAACCCAAGCAACCAGGCTGCAGAGCCCACATTCTTAACCACTACACTACACTCACCATCCCATCAGTGCTGCATCACCTAAAGCGGAAAAGTGCTTTAAAAACTATGAAGGACGATAGGGCACTACAAAACCAACAAATACAAACAAAAGAGGTCTCTGGTATCCCTAAGGAAGGGGAGGGGGCATTAGTACATGAAAGTTAAGTTTAAAATCAGACCAGAGTTGGAACACCAGCTCTGTTATTTTCTAGTTGAGGGACTTAGAGCAAGTCACTTAATCTTCTTCAGCTTCAGGCTCTGCATATGAAAAATTAAACTGCTTTTTAGGATGGTTGCAAAAATTAAATGATGCAAAAGGAGTCAAGCCCGTGAAACCCAGGCAACTTTCTTTGCCAAACTATTAAACAACGATTATAAAATAATATGTAGTAGCCATAAAGACGTAGTTCTTTGATTCTTTGCAACAATACGCTAACATTATTGGACTATTTTTTCTTAGTACCCCAATGCTGTAAATATCAAATAACTCTAATTATCGCTAATGAAACAAAAAGAGTCCTGCCTCCTGGCAGCAGTTGAAGAGATTGTAACTTATTAAAGAAATGAAATATAAAAAGTAAACAGCCGCGGGAAAGTTCTCAAGGACAGGTACTAACAAATGGGAGTGAATCCAAATGCCTGGGGGTTTGGAACGCGTGCCACAGTGCAGCAGGGCTGAAAGAAGTAGGGCCGTTTACTGTAAAAAGAACCCAGATACAACAACTGTTGAGAATCGACGTAGGTCCAGAGGGCTGAATTAGGTACAACAGGTGGGTATTCCTGGGAGCGGGGTTTCAGCTCCAGTTCGAGGAAGCGGGGCGGGAATGGGCTCCCCTGTGCCATGGCGAGCCCATCCATGAAGATGCCCAGGCAGTAGCCACAAAATAAGGACCACAGGGAGTTCTCTTCATTGCCGCTAAGTCCGACCAACCCACCCCGAGGTCACTGCATAATTACGCCTCAGGGCCCACGGAAGGGAGGACAGGGAAACACTCTGCTCCGAACTGTGCCTACATTTTAGCAATTTTTTTTTTTTAAGAAGGGAGCATGAAATATAACCTTTGGGTAAAGGTGGCATCGAAGAGGTGGCATCTCTGCAAAATATCTCCAAAAACCCGGCACTCGGGGGCTACCCGGGCACAATAATAATCTGCAAAGGACTTCTGGCAGGGGTGGCTCTGCGACACCACGCAAGGTGCTTGCTCCGCAAAGGAAGCTTCTAGGCCAGCCCCTAGCCCCCTTCTCACCAGCTGCCACTTCCAACCCGCCTTACAGAAGAGGAGGTCGGCTCGGCCAGAGGCCTGGAGGGAGGTGGAGGTCGCGGTCGGCCCACGGTGAGGCTGACCCCGCGAAGGGACGGGCGCCGCAGTCCCGTTAGAACACTGCCGCCGGCGCCAAGGTTGTCCCCGAGTCCTAGCACGCACACCGCCAGCACACTCACCAGCGCGCTACCGCGCAGTAGCCGAGCTGCCGTACCCTCCATCTGGGCCGCAGGCCGGAGGGCGCTGCAGAGCAAGCGAAATCCGTCCTATTAAGTCTCCGCACCGCAAAGCCAGCGCCCGGTAGCGGTGGATCCAGGACCACGCCCACTCCCTGCCCGCACCCGCCTACTTCGTACCCGCCTACCAGCAAAGTTTGGCCACGCCCCCTCGCGCCTACGGAAACCCAAGAAAGACATAAGTCTCTTTTCCGCTTTCGCGGTACTCCTTACTCACGCGAGATTTGGGGGAGGTAGTGGGGCGGGAAGGCAGCCGAAGACGTGCCAAACATGGCGGCGGCGGCGGTGGTGGCGCCGATGACGGAGACAGCGGCGGCAGCGGCAGCAACGGCGACGACAACGGCGTTGTTCAAGGCGGTGGGCGTTACCCGGTGCGGTTGTCAGGTGGTAAGTAGCAGACTGCCGTCCGAGCCGGCAGCCACGCGGCTAAGCACGACGGTTAAGAAGGAGCTGCGGGATGCGAGAGCCGGGGTCGCGGCTGACCGGCTGACCCCGCCCGGGACTCAGCTCCAGCGGATGGAAGGGCGTGGTCGATTGGTCCGTAGGGTCACGACCCCGGACCTTTCTGGCCCAAGTACGGAGGGTGCGGTGCCTGTGGCCGCGGCAGTCCCGAGTCAGCGGCGCCCGCGGTGGCGGCGCCGTCGGGCAGGGGCTCGCAGGCTCCGGGGTCCGGAGCTGCCTCGGGCTCTGACAGGTGGTCGTGCCGGGTGCGCTTTGCGTCTTTGCATCTTTGCGGGTTCCAGGGCCTGGGGGTCAGGCAGGGCGCTGGCCTCCTAGGTGTCCGATTCCTGGCGAGGATGCCGCCCCGACGCCAGTCCCGGGCGGCTTGCGGGGAGGACTTTTCAAATCTCCGTCTTTTATTGATGTTTCTGCTCGGGTCCGTTTTTCTTGCTTGTGCCCTGTAATTTGGGGGAGGTGTGAGGCTTGGGGAGGACTTTGCAGCAACGAGCTCTTCAGGTTCATGCAGGGTTTACGCCACTTAATAAACTGGAGTGCGAGTAGCCAAACCACGCACCTTGTAAGTGCTCGGTAACAATATTCTGAATTGAAGTTAAACCAGTTCCAGCTGCCACGAAACACTGGTCCATTCAGTGTCCCCTTAATGGGTTATTCAGAATCCAAGAGCAGTGACAAGCGGGAGATGAAGTAAAGGCGCTTTAAGTTGTGAGATCTAAAGAAGTTAGAAGAAACAAAACTTCAAAACCACCTTTTAAAACGTCTAGACGAACAATTTTAAGTTCCTTTTAGTTTTCTTTATATCGCGCCTTCACCGCAGCTACAGATTAATATATTCTTGGGAATTCGTTACAGCGAATTGAGACGTTAGGTGGCTTTTGCCCCTGGGGGTCCAGAGTGTTTCCCACAAAACCCTAAGTGTTTGGTTGCCACAGAGAGAACAGCGGTGGGAATCCAGGTGTGCTCTTAGGAGGTGTGCCTGGCGGGGTTTTTTGAAACCCCCTTCCCACAGAGGTTTCCCCTCGCGCATTGTTTTCATGCAACCGCAGGTGTTCTGCTACTAGTAAGCCTGACCCCTTTGGCAGTGCACTATAAACAAATGAAATAGTAACTTGAATTTAGAAAGACCTTAAAAACTTTGCCAAAAATGAAGTCTTTCGAAATCTACCAATTGGGGGTAAAAAAACCAAAACAGTTGTCACACTAGTGCATATTATTCTTTGAAGCTTTTGTTGAAGTGAATCTGTTGTTTTGTTCTTTGCTTATCTGTTAGTTTTCTTTAATGGTAATGGGAAAATTGGCACAAGGTATTTTATGAGCTTATTAAACCGGTAGGAGCTAATTAAATTTTTATCATCAAGGTTTTGATTTGTGGTGTGTTTTTCTTTGCAGACCTTTGTGTGGCTTTTCAATTTTAGTTGAAATTCCCTCCATGGCCTTTTGGAGTCCTTTGGTGTATCTCCAGAGTAAATTTCAATTACTCTACATTTCATCAATGTTGGAGTGGCAAGAAAAAGGAGGAACTGATTTGGGGTGAAAAGGTTAGATTGTGTAACTCCACTTTTGGATTTCTTCGAACTTGTATTTATTTATGTTTTACTTTTATGTTTTCTGATTTCCCAGAGCCTGATAATGTCCCTTTTTGCCTTCAAGAATTTGTTTTTTGACAGTTCTGTAATCAGAGGAAATGGGTTCTAATTCTCTTTGAAGGTCCTTTTATTCCCTACAAACCAAACCTCATTTGTCTGCCCTGTTTCCTATTGTACCCTAGCAGTGTTGTGCTTTCTAATCAGGATTTGGTAAGATTTATCTTGCTTATTGAGGCCTGTCAAATACTTTCAGACATTTTCCAGTGGAAACATAAGTTTTCATAGGAACTGATTGGCTAGGAATGATGCAAAGTTGCAAGGTAAATACCACAGACAAGCTATAGGGCCTTGCAGCTTTTACAATTTATAAAACAGTTTTCCAGGTCATCGTCATCATCATCTTTTTTTAAATCTTTTATCTCCCAACCTTCATACCCTGTCTTTCTTCTCCCTCCCCTTCGTCTTCCCCTTTCCCTACCCTTTCCCTTCCATTTACTTTCCCTTCCCTATCTTTTTTATTGTGAGGTCCTTTACCTCCAGCACTATGTTGAATAGCAGTAGCACAATACAATATACAGATGATGTATTATAAAATATCTTCCCTGGAACCTATATAATTAACCAATGAGACCCCAATAAATTCAATAAAAAAAAATAGCAGTAGCAATAGCAAGCATTCTTGTATTGTTCTTAATTCTGAAGGCCATGCATCTGAATTTTCTCCACTGATTGTGATGTACAGTTTTGGAAGAAATCCTTTATCAACTTGAAGTTAAAACATTCTAAATTTGAATAAACGATTCCACTGTTGATTTCTTGCACTGTGGGTTGCCATTGATACCCCATATCAGTCTGATTGTTTTTCTTATGTGGGTGGGCTGCCTTTTCTTTCTAGACAGCGTTGTATAATTTTCTTTGTCTTTGAGGTTTTTAAATTTCACAGTAATGTGTTTAAGTGTTATTATCATATATTCTATTTTACATTTTGTGATCCCATTTAATTTGAAAGAGATCTCCAGTTCTGGAAATTTCTTGATCATTTTTTTTTTAAACATTTCTCTTTCCTCTTTCTGGAACTCATTCTACACCTCTGCTATATTTCTTACCTTTTTATGCATATTTTTTACAATTCTCTCATACCCGTGTTTTGAGTTGTCTTTTTTTCTCTTTTCAGTTTTATTGATAAATAACCTTATTATGTATTGTTCTTGATCTTATTCTTAATAATCTTTTTCATTAGAGCTGATTGTCTCATTTTGTTTTTCTAATCAAAGGGCAAATTTTAAAGGACAAATAATCAGTAGAATCAACTATAGTCACAAAACAAATAGTAATACAATGTTACAATGATTAGGAAACAGAGAACCAGTTCAAGAAAGTACCAGGAAGATGGGGAAAAGCAACTGTACAAACTTTGTGTTTTGTTTTTATCCTCACCTAAGGATATGTTTATTAATTTTAGAGAGAGGAAGAGAGAGATTTGATTCAGCTTCTAGGCCGAATGGGGCTCAATGCCTATTTTTGTAGTTTTACTGAACCACAGGCATTTCTCGTTCATTTACGTATTGTGTATGGCTGCTTTTAGAGACAGTGACAGAGTTGAGTAGTTTTGACAGACTGCAAGACCTGCATGGCCTGAACTATTTACTCTTTGGCCTTTTACAGAAAGGTCTGCCACTCTCTGTTCTAGATCATCTATTTCTAGAGTACTCATTCATGTGAACCGTATGACTTAAGAGCCTTTGCTGTCCATAATGTAGTCCCTAGCCATGTAGCTGTTTCAGTTTAAATTAATTAAATAAAATTTAAAATTCAGGTCATTTCTAGTCGCCACATTTCAAGTGCTCAGTAGCCATATGCGGCCAGTAGCAACTGTACTGGATAACGCAGATCTGCAGCGTGTCCCTCATCCAGGGACCTCTGACAGCTCTATTGAGCACTTGGTTTCTTTACTGTCCCCATTGATAATCTCTGCTGATGTGCCTGTTTCTTCCATCTGGGCTTATTTTCTCTTTTCTTCTGTCTTTGTAATTTCCTTCCATCCTCCAAGACTTAAGTATGAACCCTAGTTTAAACATTAAATAATATATTTAGTATTATTATATTACTTAATATTTATAATTACTTATATTTATATATTAATAATTACTTAACATTATTTAATTATATATTATTTAATATTATTACATTATATATAATAGTATTAAATATATTAATTGTAATCATTTTGTGTATATTCTCTCCAGTTCACCGGGAAGGTTATAATATTTAAAGAGAGGAACTGTGTTCTCTCTTGCTTTGTATAGTGCCTTGCACATAATAATCTTTGTCACTATTGTTTTAATATGTACTGGATCTCTCTAACTAGTGTAAAATTATTTCAGGTTTTTTCCCCTAGGTATAACAAACTGTAAACTTAAAAAAAAAAGTCAAAGATGGGTGAAAAGAAACCAGAGCCTTTGGACTTCGTGAAGGATTTCCAGGAATACCTGACTCAGCAGACGCATCATGTGAACATGATTTCTGGATCAGTTAGTGGAGACAAAGAAGCAGAGGCTCTTCAGGGAGGTAGACTCATCTTAATACTATTAATAATTCAGTTTTTATAGATAGATTAATGTCAATGTATAGCTATCCATACTACGAAGACTATGATTCACTAATGTGAATCATTCCATTTTTTCCTTAAAAGATATAGGGCAATTTTTTTTTCTTTTTTTAAACATGTCAGATTTTGGCTGCCAGAGAGCGAAAAGTCCCCCAAGGACTTAACATGGTCTAGAGATGTTTTATGGTCTTGTTGCAATATTAGGGGCCCTAAATACCGTTCCTGTCTCCCACGTCCTGTGAACTAACCATAAACATAAGGAACCCAACAGGTCAGGCATCAGCTCAAATATAGAAAGGATACAGCCATTAGGAAATCTGGATTAGACCTGACACAAAATGGGGGTTTCCATTTCTTCTCTTTTAAAATGAAGAAAGGGCTGACCATGTTTACCTGTCTAGGAGGAAAACCTAGAAGAGAAAGCAGCAATCCCCCACAGGTGGACTGTGTGTGTGTCTCGTTTGTTCACCACACACACTGGGTTGTGATTTCTGACCCCAACTCAGTGGTTAGCCCACTGCAGCCTGGGAGCCCATCTGGTCTGCTGTTTTTGCATGACCTGCAAGCTCAGAGTGGTTTCCACATTTAAAGATGGTTGGAAAAACATCAGAAGAAGGAGAATGTCATAAACAAAATAACCTAAAATTCAAACTTCAGTATTCATAAATAAAGTTTTATTGAAATAGAGCTACACTTGCTTGTTTACATGTTTTCTGTAGCATTTTTTGGACAACTGTAGAACTGAGTCGTTGTGATAGAGACCATATTGTCCCCAAAGGCCAAAATATTTACTGTCTGACCCTTAAAAGGAAAGCTGCCTGGCCCCCAACCTAGGTGTTCAATGGCCTTAACGTCCAGGGACCAGCAGCAGAGACCTGGGAGCGTGTTAGAGGTGCAAAATGTGAATTCCCTCCTCAGATCTACTAAATCAGAATCTGTGATTGATATACACATTAAATTTAGAGAGTCACCGGCTGGGGAAAGCAGTGGGAGATGTGGGGACACTGAACCTTGTGCCCCTGCAAGGTGGTGGCATTGCTGCATGTTTGACTTGCACCAACCAGTAGACTCACTTCTCCCAGTGGGGGTGTCACTCGAATTCATTATGCCACACGGCTACTTCCTGGGGATGGAACGAAGGTGCTTTTCCCTTGAAGCCGTAGAAATAAAAATTTCCCTCCAGATGCTCTCGAGTACAGAGCCCTGAACTGGGATTCAAGAGACCAGGGTGGTAGTGCCTGCCAGCTGCTGTTTTCCCAATTATGAGCACTTTCCCCTTCAGTTTCCTGATTCAAAGTAGTAGCTGGGTCAGGTTAAGAGCAAAGGGCCAAACAAACATGTTTTAGCTCTCAAAGTCTTACAGTTCTAGCATCCAGAGGAATCAAATACAGTATTTTCCTTTAGAGTTTCAAGATTGAAAATGCAACCCAGAATCTAGGACATACGTATTAACTGAGTGGAACAGTGCAAAACTCAGCATTAATTGGCTTAGGTTAAAGTAAATAGAGTTCAGATTTTGGGAGATTTTCATGACTTCACAGTTATATTTATAGCAGTGGCTAGACTCTTAAAAACGTATGTAAGGGAGCCATCACCATTTACTCCTCTCTGTCTCCTCACCTGTCAGATATAAGGATGAGACGCTGTTCTCTTCTACCAAGCCATGTTGAGGGCTGATAAAATTTGCAAGTAAGCTAAGTTAGCTATCATTTTATGAAAGATTTTCTGCCACTCAGGACTAAAAAGCTATACTGAGTTGATTCTGAGATGCATAATTTCTTTTGCTATACTTTTTTTATAGCTGGAACAGATGGTGATCAAAATGGACTTGATCATCCATCTGTTGAAGTTTCCCTGGATGAAAACTCAGGAATGTTAGTAGACGGGTTCGAAAGGACCTTCGATGGGAAGCTCAAGTGCCGGTATTGCAATTACGCCAGCAAAGGAACAGCCCGGCTCATTGAACATATCAGAATCCACACAGGTAGGAGAGAAGGGGCTGGAGAAGGCCCTCGGGGGCAGGAGAGGGGCCAAGGAGGGCAGGTTAATCTGTCATGTACGTAGTTCTGATAGTTTAAAAATAAGGGTTGGCTAAGTTCTGAATAAATGGGGGAGTAACTTTTTACAAAGCAGTAGCATTACAACATACAAACAGGAAGTGAGGCTACCTTGTAGAGCTTCCCCTTCCTTAGGCATCTTTCTCCTGGATCCAAATTACCTCTCAGCATCTGTCTGCTTCTCAAGCTGGGCAGGGTAATGCTGAAGGCAATGTGAAGCGATGAGATGTTTTTATCTTGATCCTCACTAAGTACGTTGCAGTGGCAGCTGCAGGCGGAGGAAGAGGTTTCTGTCGTGTGCAGACCACACTGCTAGTCCTCATGTCTCACCTTAGCTATCCCACCTGCTGTGAACCCCTCCTAACTACACCTTGTCCCGGCCCAAGAACAGGTCGGGTGTCCCTCCTGTGTGCCCCACTGGCTTCCCAATTTCTGTTGTGGCCACAAGAAGAAAACCTCTTGAGAACAGGGATCGTGTAGTGCCATCTTTGTGCCCCCAGAGCCCAACAGGGCATCTGATGGGTAGTAGGTACGCTGTGCCTAATTGTTAAATAAATGACTCCAGGTCTCGTATTCCAGATACTTATCTTACCTATTTGGCCATCTTCAGCTAACAGCACTAACTGAAATTGTCCCTTCTGGCAACTGAAGAGAAGGAGAAAGGTAGAGGTGAAGCTGATGATTTCAAGACACTTTGTGTAACTTATACTTGGACTAGCAAGCCATTTCAGTTTTGAACTTTCTATTGGATACAGGGACTTCTTTAAAAAGGTTTTTTTTGGTTTTTCTTCCCCCCCCAGAGGAAAGGGTATTTATGTGTGTGTAAATATGTATGAATGAGGGTCATGTATAGATACATACATGAACATGTAACTCTGGGGCATACTTTTGGTAAAATCATTATTATGTAGGGAATATTATCATTTGTGTTATTTCTGCTTTCCTCAAATGTCAGTTGAAGCCATAACATTTTTTACACTGTATTGACTAATAGATTATATCTGTATACTCAGATTGTTGCTGGTGAGTCCTGAAGTTTTGTTTGCAGATTTCTTTACAAATTTTAATAATCTTTTGTGCATATGTGAATTTCTGGAAAGCATTTTGTTTTTGATCAATTTCAAACCTGATGAACGGACAAAACATGAAACTACATAAACGAGCTCCTCTTGCAGTTTCTCCCCTATTTTTTCTTTTTAAACAGGTGAAAAACCTCATAGATGTCACTTATGTCCATTTGCATCTGCTTATGAGCGTCATCTGGAAGCCCATATGCGCTCCCACACAGGAGAAAAACCATACAAATGTGAATTATGTTCCTTCCGCTGCAGTGATCGAAGTAACCTGTCCCACCATCGAAGGCGCAAACATAAAATGGTACCGATTAAAGGTACTAGGTCTTCCTTAAGCGGCAAGAAAATGTGGGGGGTTTTACAGAAGAAAACAAGCAATCTGGGCTATAGCAGAAGAGCACTCATCAACTTAAGTCCGCCTTCTATGGTGGTTCAGAAGCCAGACTACCTTAACGACTTTACCCATGAAATCTCAAACATCCAGACTGATTCCTATGAAAATATGGCGAAAACCACTTCAACTGGTGGCCTACCAAGGGACCCCCAAGAACTCCTGGTTGACAACCCTTTAAATCAGCTCTCCACTCTAGCAGGACAGTTGTCCAGTTTGCCACCTGAAAACCAGAACCCCGCATCCCCTGATGTAGTCCCCTGCCCCGACGAGAAGCCTTTCATGATGCAGCAGCCCTCTGCCCAAGCAGTGGTTTCTGCTGTGTCAGCAAGTATTCCTCAGAGCTCCTCCCCCACGAGCCCCGACCCTCGGCCATCACATAGCCAGAGGAACTATAGTCCGGTGGCAGGCCCCAGCAGTGAACCAAGTGCCCACACAAGTACACCTAGCATAGGAAATAGCCAGCCGAGCACCCCAGCTCCGACCCTGCCGGTCCAGGACCCACAGCTTCTGCACCACTGCCAGCACTGCGACATGTACTTTGCTGACAACATCCTTTACACTATTCATATGGGATGTCATGGGTATGAAAATCCTTTTCAGTGTAACATATGTGGATGCAAATGTAAAAACAAGTATGATTTTGCCTGTCATTTTGCAAGAGGGCAACATAACCAACACTGATTGGAAACAGTACATTATGCTTAACGTGGTTTTGCCTTTTTGCATTGTGTAGTTTTATTACTGTTTTTTTTTGGGGGGGAGGGATCCATCCCTAATAAGATGTACACTAATTTAAAGATTAAACATTATATTTATAGAAAACAAATTTGACAATGGAAACAAAATGTTTGCCCGTTTTTCATAAAAGTCTGGTCAGGGTCATTTATATGTTAGAACTGTTAGACACATCGGTGTCTATTTTTTGCTTTCATTTAGACATTTGAGAACTGAAGTGCAATCTTAAAGGTGTTCATTTAAATTTCCCACATTTATGGTCCATATAAACTTCAAAGCTTATCGATACTCTTGATGTTTCAATGTATATGTTGCAGCTGGATGTTATTTCTACCATATTTCAAAATAGTAAAATAAATTACTTTCTCACAAAATTTATTACAACTTATTTCAGTGTTTAGTAGAGGAATTGCCTTTAAAATTACTCTTGGTTGAAATACTATTTAGTTCACGTAGTTTAAGCTGAATTAGTAGTTTCATTTCAACTGATAATAGTAAAGCTATTTCAGTGTATAGTAAACCTTTTTCCATAAGGGGAAATGTAAAACAGTTAATTCTTTTAAAATTAAAGTTATAAAAATGTGAGAGAAAAGTTCTGAAAAGAAATGATACTTAAAGCTATACACTGAAAATAGAGTTTAATATTTAAAAACCTGTTTATTCAATTTCTAATTCAAAGACACATCAGTTTTCCTGGATTCTTTTTATTATACTTGTAGCGTATTTTAAAAACCACAGGTAAATACATGAGAATGCTGGAACTACCAGAAGATTATGAAAATGTCTTTTTTGTTCTTTTAATTTGAACCTTATATTTAAATCCTTCATTCTGACATTATTACTGACGTCAGGTGAGAATCTGTTAGTCCTCCTATTCCTTTAATGACCAAAGAGGTACAGTGCAAATCATCCATTAGATTCCTAGGAAATGCAGTCTTTAAGGAAAAAACCTCCCAAGTTTCTTTTTCCTGCTTTGTATCCATTTGTTGTCCATAATTTCCCCAGAAAAGGTGGGCATAGAAACACATGGAAAAATATGATGAAGTAATATTTTTTACAATGAGAACATATATCCAAAATGAATAATGGTCTCCCGTTTGGAATTGGCCATTTAAAGTATTTTGTGTGAATTCAAGTTGCAATGCTTATTTGCAGTTTTACCAGTCTGTCTTGTACAGTGACAAAACCACAGGGAAACTGACTGAATCGTCACCTTAGTAGGAAAAGATTTTAAAATGTGAAAATAGATACGAAATGCATTTAAACATGGTATTTAATTTGTTTACAAAAAAAGACTTGCTAAATAAATCTAGAGAAAGTTTGAATAGGAGGCTATTGTTTATATACTCTGTAATTACTAGCTTACTCTGAAGAGAGCTTGGTCAAACAATAAAATATATTGTTATTAACTGCTGGTTTCTGTGTACTTTGCAAAAATTTTATTTTTAATTTGGTTCAAAGTTTGAAAGTGTTACTAATTGGCTTTGTAAAGAGAATGTCCTAATGATTGAGCATTTATTAATCAAAAAGGACCACTACTCAAAGAGTAAATAAAAGAGAAATATTGATGGTATATGTTCACAAAAACCCCTAAGTACCAAGTTAATGGATTTAGCATTCTCCCAAATGCTAGAAAGCCATTAAATGCGTGCTTGTGGTTTAATATCCAGCCTAAACTAATCTCTGTTGCGTTGTTCAGAGAAGTAGCATCTCCGAGTTTCTCCAAACTATACCTCTTTCCTGTCAAAGCCGAGGCTTTCACATCTAAAATTCTACAATCCTATTCGCTCTGTTGCTTAAATTGCTCGCTGCTCAGATCAGTTTCAGGGCAGCCATTTTCAAATGTATAACCTGGCCCCAGTATGTATTTATTGCCAGAAAGAAAGAGGCTGCTGTCATTTGGAAGCTTTTATTTTTTCCCTCTCACATTTATTTTATTTTCAAATAAAAGCAATACCCAAGATAGAAACTGAAAGTTTTCATTAAACAAAAGTAAGAACTCTCGTTAAAACCAGTTTATTGACTCTCTATTCTGGGGCAAACAATGGCACATACGTTTTTTTCTGACAACTAAATATAGATGTTTTGAAGGTACATTTTAATTTAAACATAGGTTTTTTTCCATAATTACAAACTAGAATGTATAATTCTAATTTTCCTATGACTGAAAGAGCACAGTTGGTATTCCAAAGGTGTTGATGCTTGAAAGCTACAATTACTTCTAAATGCACTAAAGTTTTTGAAGCAAATCTACTTTAGAAAGTTTTTTAGTATTGTATTTTTTAAAACATTGAGGATTTTACGTAAATCTTCTGAGTTAAATGTATCTTCCATTAAGTATTGAATATATCCCATTTTATTTTTAATCAACTATTTTATAGAAACGAGTTGTTGGGAAAAGTTTAACATGCAATATTTATAGTATTTTGCTGTTAACAGGCAGTGTTCTGAAATTAAATTTATTTTTGTTCAGTGAACATAAGTTTAGATTTTAAAGTTAGTAAGATAATTTATTGCCACTAATATATTTTTAAGAAACTGTGAAGACATTAATAGGGAATAACTTTATTTCAGATTTTACTAATGTAGTGTGTAGCTACAACTTCTTGAAATTCAAGTAAAGGCTAGACTTTACTTTGAAAAAATTCCATTCGATATTTTCCAGTGGTATTTCATTTTAGAAATCAGTGTTTGCCATTCATCTGCAGAATCATTTTACACAGGGAATATTACTCTGAAAATGTTCAGAGATAAACCTCATTTTAAGTTCTACAAAAATATTTATCAAGTAGACGTATTTTTTTTTTAAAAATTCCCTGCTAAGGATTTTTTTTATTAAGTAGTCTTAGAAGGTATATGATTTCTAGAACTTGTTAATATGTACTTTGATGTAAAGAACATATTTTGTATGCAAAACAAATTGAGTATGGCTGCAAAAACTATATTGTTTAGGGATTCCAGAAAGAGATTTAATGCTGAAATAACCGTACCTAGTATGTAGTTCATATTGTGAAAGAAGCTTTGCTTTTGTAATATATGAATAAAAAAAAATAACACTTTCTAATGATTTCGATTTTTCTTTTTTGAGAACTAGATCCAATTAGTTGGGGTTCTTTTTAGTGCCTTGCAAGTATGTAAAATGTTAATTAAGAGAAAAAGCTTTTATTGGCAACATTGGTTTGAATTTGTAGAATGCCTTACCCATGAGAAGATCTACCACATGAGTTAAAATCAGCTTTGTACACCCACATTTTGTCTCCTTTCCAGTTTCTTTGCTTTATTTAAGATCCCTGCATTGTGACCCCGCCCCGCCCTAGCCCCAGGCGCTGCAGCACAGAAGGCTGCCTGGGATGCTTAATTATCCCTGTAGCATTAGACGAGTGACTGACTGAAGTAATTTCTGTTATGACAAACGGATCTTAGAATGACTGATTTTTTATAAAAAGTGAGTCTCTGGCAATTCACTTCGCTGGCCTAGAAAAAATCCAGTAATACAAAATTATTGTAATCAGTTTGCAAAATCTTAACAAAAATCAGACATTTGACTGGAAATTTCAGAATTTTAAATGTGGTTTCGAAAAATACTTCTGCATAATGCTATCTTTCTCATAATGAAAAAAAGAAATAACATCTGTTAATTCAGTGGTTTGTTGAAAGCACAGATATTTTTTGTTTCCTTGTCTTAGGTCTTCCAAAAACTCTGCTTTGAGCTTGTTAAGTTCTTCTGCTAGAAGCTTCAAGTTGTAAGGAGGCACTTGTTCATCTAAAATCAAGATATTCTCAAATTATTTGTAAATTAAACCAAGCTGGGCTGTCTAATGACATCAGGAAATTAATTTCATTACTTTGGACAAACCAATCAGACTCTTATATAAATAATCGCAATTGAGCTGGTATAATATATGGACAAAAGGTCACATTAATGTGATTCAGCAAATCATTGAAAGAACTTGCTATGAAATTCCTGAGCAAAAAAGACAAGCCTGAAAGGATTTTTTTGTTGTTGACAAAAGAGTTGACTCAACATTCTTCTTGAAATAACAGGTAGCGAGGCAAAAAAACAGATAGCAAGTGACAAAGTGGTTTTGAAACTGGGATAGGCCTGCTGCAGCCGTCCCGTCTGACCGCACAGGCTTTCCGCAACGACGGGAGCGCTCTGTGTCTACCCTGTTCGGCCAGCAGCCACTAGGCGGCCGCGTAGGCACTGCGGCTGGAACTGAACTTTCTTGTTAAACAGCTTTCTGGAGAGAGAATTCACATACCATACAATCTATCCATTTAAACTACAACTCGGATATCTGCACGTAGCACCACAGTTTTAGAACATTTCAATCATCTCCAGCTGTCACCTTCTACCCCATCCCTTCCACCCTCCCCCAGTCCCTAAGTAACCACTAATCTACTTTGTCTCTAGATTTCCCTGTTCTGACATTTCACCTGACTGGACTCATGTGGCCTTTCTGATGGGCCTCTTTGATTCTGCATAATTTTCAAGGTTCATCCATGTTGTAACATATCGATGCCTCATCCCTTCCTATAGCTGTATAATCCAGGTTAGGTATATACCACATCAGCTGATGGTCATCTGGGTTGCTTCCACCTTTCGGCTATTATGAATAAGGCTGCTATAAACATTTGTGTACATGTGTACATGTACTTAGGGGTGGAACTGGGGGGTCCCATGTAGCCCCACACCGCTAGGCTGTTTTCCAAAGCAGCTGCACCATTTTACATCTCCCCCATCTGTGTACGAGGGTTCTGATTCCACCACATCCTCAGCAGCACTTACACTTTTTGGTTTTAGGTGTCCTAGTGTGTGTGCAGTGGTCTCTCATTGTGGTTTTGATTTGCATTTCCCTGATGACTGAGCTTGTCTGCACAGAATATAACTATCCAACGTACCTTTGGCTTCCTTCATTGTCTGAGAGACAATTCTTCGCAGCGTCTGATCAGCTCGATGAAGAATATTAGTTGAACAAATAATTCTGTCTGTTTCCTGCATAATACAGGTGTTGTTTTTAGAACAGTTACAGAGTTTTATAAAAGACGTGGCTAACGTGCAGGTGTGGTATTTGAAAAGACTAAACAAAGAGTTGAAGTGGCTTCTCTGTTCCGCCAATTCTTCCCTAGGAGAGGGTTTAAATGAAATACACCCGGTTGTAAGCTGGGTTCCCTGTGGGCAGTGGGATGCTGGTAAATACCCAGCAATGGGCTCACCAGTGAAAACAAGATTTACCAACAGTGTTTGTCGCTCTCTGGCGTAACTAGCCCCATCCTTGCCCGTCTCGGCTCTCAACTCCAAGGTCCTGCATTTCTGGAAACGTTAAAGGCCAGCTGAGCAGCCAGCGCGGCTGCCGCCAGGGCGCTGCTGCGCCCTGCGGTCTGGTGCCGGCTGCCTGCGATGCCACAGGGGTGCGAAGCACCTTTCACGAGATGCTCGTGTGTTCACACTCGGCTCAAAGAGGTCTTCCTACAAACCTTTGTTCCTTCTCATTTATACTGAACCTAAACCGGAAGACTTACCTTCTGTTCCACGTTGTCCTCAACGTATGTTACTGGATTTTCCAGAGCAGCAAGCAATAAGTCAGTCAACTCTGGGCTGTAAGAGAAGATGGGGTAAAATAAATCATTCCAGCAAACATCTGTTTTTAAAGAATGTGTGTCTACGAGCACCAAAGTGAATTCTAAAGGAATGAAAGTGCTATAGTCCAAGATCCTTAACCCAGATGATTTAAAAGCTGGCTTCCACTTGGCAAAATTCAAATGTAGAAGCTTAAAACAAATCTTAAGTCCCCCAAAGCCCCTCATTTAAAAAAATATTAATGTCCTAAGGCATCAATAAGCTTTGGAAAGATACTGTCTTTTCCCTCACTAAGTGTTGAACTTGAGGTTACCAGAATTCTATTTTATTCCCTAAAGAAAGATGCTCGGTCTTCACTTTCTGACTTCTGCTCATTTACTGCATGTGGATTAGCCAAGGTCCTCACCTGTCCAAAGTCCATGGAGGGTGGAGGTGTAATTCACTCATTTAACAGATTTATTGAGCACATTATATGAAAAGTATGTACAACCATGTATGTGAAACTGCTGAGTTGGGGGTAAAGCCAGATCCCCGCACTCTCCGGGAGATAATACAATGGGGAGAGACAGAGAAATCAAGCAAAAAATAATCTCAGACGGTGACAAGTGGCGAGTTAAGAATACACACAGTGATAAGTGAGTCACTCTTCATGGCTAGTAGGATGGCCAGGGAAGCCAGTTAAACATAAATATGTGGAAGGGTAGAGGTAACAGCAAGTACAAGGCCCCTGAGGCAAGAACAAGCTTGTGTTTATGCAACAGAGGGGGCTGGTTCGGTTGAAAAGTAGCAAAGGGAGAAAGGCAGGATGGGATATTGAGGAGTTAATCAGGGTTAGAACATACAGGCTCTGATAGGGAGTTTGGAAAAAATTGAAGGCAGTGAGCTCACCAAGTTAAGTCTCAATCTCAAGAGGATTTTTCTCACTGAAAGAACTGCCGCTTGCTTCCTAGATGTGTTGGTGTATGTGCCTGGGCCTCAGCCATGTCATCTAGGAAAGGGAGAGAACTATATACACCCTCAAAGGGCTGTTGTGAGGATGAAATGAGACTATGCATAAAACGTGTTCAGAACATGCCCTGTACACAGGATCTGCTCAGTTGCTGCTGCTGCCAAAGTCGTAGAAGGATTTCATGGAAGCCTGGGACGGAAACATCTGTCAGATCATCTTTCCCATAGAGGGCTACCGAGCTTCAGCCAAGCTGCCCAGTCATGCTGTGACTATTTTGGACATGTGAGAACAGGCGACCAGGTTCTTAAGGCCCGAGACCAAACTTCAGATTGCGCTAAGGGCTGGACGGGCACTGGAGCAGCCCACATTCCTCATCCTGCTTCCAGCAAGAACTGGGGCTAACTGAGAGCACTGACGATAGCCTCATGCTGCCCTCGTGGGATGCCTCAACGTCTCATCCAGCCATTCGCTGCCAAAGGAAGAATTGTAAGTATTCCAAAATGAGTAGCAAGCAATTGGTTATGTGCCTACTCAAAGTTTCAGGATATGATGAGAGGTTAAAATTAGAAACCTCAGGAACAAGCTTATTTTATAAACCGCATAAACAATAGTCACTTAAATCTGATTTTTAAATTGCGTTAAAGTATATATTATAAAATACATGGAAACTGTATCCTGGGAAATAAACATTTTGAAGAATGAGTTGTAAAAAATTAGCCTTTAAAAAGCGTTGATCTCCTACGGACAACAGGCGGGGGCTAAGGAAATGTGAGCAATATACCTCCGTCCGACAAGAACCACTAGCCACGTGAGGCTACTTAAGTTAAAATAATTAAAATGTAAAATGCAGGTCTTCGGTTGCACTGGTATATTTCATCTGCTCAATGGTCGCATGTGGCTGGCAGCTACCATACCGGACAGTGCAAATGTAGAGCATTTCATCAGCGAAACAGTGAAATTTCTATTAGAAATGCACTGTTCTAGAATTCTCAGGGCATATATTATGAATGAAATGCATTAGACACCACAGCCACAAGCCTTACCTATACACAAGCAGTAAAATTATAGCGAGTTTAAGGCAAAATTAGGATTCAGTATCCATTCCACTCTTTTTCTTTTTATAAGAAAATTACTGGACAACCTATTTGGCTTAGCCTGCCATTTTAACAAGAGTATCAAAGGTGTCCTACTCTGAATCCCTGCTTTGACCTCTGAGAGACCAGGATCACAACATGGGCACATGTTTGCAAACAAACTTGGGTTCAAATCTCAGCTGTCAAAAGCTCAGTAACTCTGGGCAAACTAAACTGTCTCACTCAGTTTTCTCTTTAACACAAAGGGGGAAATGACAATATCTCTCCAAGGCCTGTGTGAGGATCAACCCAGAAGATGTACTGTAAGTAAAGCATTCGGCACAGTGCCTGCTTCGGGGAGACACCCAGGGAAAGCCGGCTTTGAGTAGGATACCTGGCCTCGGAAGAGCATGCGGGACTCTGAACTGTGAGACTGTTGTGTTCCCAAGCATTTTTCTCAGGGTTTGGCTCTTCTATCTTTCTCGCCATCAGTTGGATGGTCTCAGCAGGCAGTGCCCGAGGTCTTTGGCCATTCCTCTGTAAACAGGTCTCGAGAGAACAATCTAAAAAGATCTGGCAAAAGCCTAATGAATCTGAAAACAATTTGAAACCACAAAAATTACTGGTGTACTATTTCCCAAAATGTGAAATAAACATATTAGACAAATTATCCCAGCCGTAGCAGGGGAAACCATTTGCAATACTGAGCATCTAGCTTTGAAAATTAAGTAAATTCATATAAACCTCCCAATCCAATTAAATTCTCACTGAAGACAGTAATGATTTTGATATGCAAATAAACATGTGGGTGTGTAAGAAAAAATGTTTTAATTACATTTCCGAGCCAGTTGGTAGACTTCATATCTCATACTTTGATAATAAAAGTTGTCATCTAAGATCAAAAACAAAGGTCCAGAAACAGCAGTCTTTGTTAAGAGGTAGCTAGACTGGGCCTCAAGTGCCGCAGAAGATAGCAGATCTTGATCCTTTAAGCAGGTTATAAAATCTTCCCACATGGCTTCCGTCCTGTTGGCTGGGGCAGACATCTGACACCCATTAATGACAGCCAGCAAGAAGTATTCTACGTACTTCAACAGTTCCTGTCGAAGCAATTTCCACTGGGATGGCTGCAAAAGATGGAAGAATTGCAATTTATAGTAGACTCAGGTGGGCACGCTTCATTGCCACCTGATCCCATATGAAAATTTCTGCCTGCCATACTGAACCACTGGCACTCCCTAAACATTACTTACTTTCTCATGTCTCCGTGTCCTCCTAGAAAATTCCTCGTCAATGATATTAGATCTCCGTGAACTCTTCTCAGACTCACCCTCGCGGAAGGCAGCTTAGACGCCCCCGGCCATCATGACACCTTGTTCTGTACGTATTGGGTCTCCACTCTAGCAGGGTTTACACTGTTTAGACATTTGTTTGCACAGCTCTCTGTCCCTGCTAGTCCATTGCACATCCCACCTCCAGCAGAGGGTCTGGCAACAACAGGTGCTCCAGAAATGCATATTAAATAGTGGAGTGACTGAATGAGTGAATAAATGAATGGAAAGCTCTTACCACCCAGGAGAAAGGAGAAGCCAAAATCAATATCCTGCCAAAATAAATGACTCTGGCTATGATATAGCAATGCTGGTTTGCCTTTGAAATGAGAAGAGTTGTGGACAGAAAGAGGACCGGCTGAAAAGTCCCTGGATCAACAGAGGAAGACCTCAGGCTAACAACAGGGTGGAAATGGGATGGGGAAATGTAAATTGAGGGAAAGAGAATAAATAGCTTGAAAACACCTGTAATCTTGTGCCGCTCAAGGGCTGTGGAGAGCACTGACATATGCTCTCAGTGTTATGTGTTGAGGTCAAATACAAGGACAGGAGGTCAGGGATCCTCTCTTGCCTGTCCCTGCCTTGCCACATCGCTGAGATTACAGGACATTCAACAAATCCATCAACAAAACTCACTAACAAGGAAACCCACTAAAAAAGGTGAGATATCCTTCTCACGTGACCAGATGAGTTTCCTTGCCTTTGTGTCTAGGAGAGTGGCCCAGCAAACACAACGATCGCTGTCAACAGCTTTCAGCTTTCTCCAGAGTGGTGAAAATACTATCATCTAAGTAAATCCGGTGCTGCCAGGGACCCGACACTGTATTTACCTCATAATTTGCCAAGAATGGGGAAATATATAACTTTGCTGGAATGGTCCAGCAAATGTTTCTGTACACCACATGTGCTGTACTTTTGCATATAAATTTATGGAGTGGAATCACATCACATTTCTTTTTTATTTATGGTGAATTCATCTGCACTCGGGCACTAAACGACAGATGTAAGTATTTAAATCTTCAGAATATTTTAACTGGAGTATTTGCTCTAGAGTGGGCATGAGATGGGAGGCAGGAATCTACTCTTCCCAGAGGTCTGTTTTCACGTGTGTGTCCAAGCGGTTGCATCTCACTGCGCTGTGATTTGAGGGCTTAAAGAGAAGTATATACTTGACAAGTTGGTCCCTGAATACAAGCCCATTCCGTCATGGGGTGGTGGACTAAGAAACAGCTATCTTTCCAATGCTGGCAGAGGCAGGCTTACCCTGAGATGAATGAAGACTGAGCTTCAGGTCCTACATTTGTACAGCCTCTTCATCGTCCTGGGAGGGCCCCTAGCAATTTTGTTACTTATCATTTTGTATTCTTTTCCTTAAAAAGAGTTCCCCAAATTGTAGAAACTTTAAGCCCCACAAAACCTGGATTCGCCCCTGGCTGGATGTTAATGTTGGACATTTGAGAGAACAACTTTCCCAAAGGATTTTCCAGAGTATATTTGACTATGGGGATTTCCATCTTGCACGCTGACTTCACACTTAACCTGCCTTATAAGACTCCATTGTACAGAATATACAATACATATATGCCCCACATATACATATAAACCTCTGCAATGAATTACTCTAAGATGGAGTCAACTCTTTCTGTTAAACAAGCTCCACTCTCCTCGAACCCCAGTGTCTCCTTGGCATCCGGGCTCCACAACCCACACCAGGTGTTGCCCAGGACCAGGTAAGGAGAGTACATTTCCTTGTGCCGCCGCAGCCTAGGCCCCGCCCCCTTCTTGCGGTACTGACCAATGGTCGTGCGCATGCCTCCTCGACGAACGCGTCCGGCATGACGTCATCATAGGCGACGACGCCGACGGCCCAGCCGCGGTCCCGCCGTAGCTGTTGGCTGAGGGCCCGCGCGAAAGTTGATTTTCCTGCCGCTGGCAGGCCGCAGAGGACGCAGAGTCCTAGCTTTCGCGACCCCTCGCCGCACGCCCCTCGAGCCTCCCCGTGGGGCTTCATGTTGCCCGGGAGACCGAAGGCTGCTGCGAACGCGGTCTCCAGAACCGTCCTCCAACCGCGCGCGCGCAGTCTCCCACCGCCCTACTGCGCCGCCTGGTGCCGCTTTGGAGGAATGGGCGTCTTTGAATCCAAAATGATAACACGTGGTCACCTGGAGCGCTGGGGCCGAACTGTCTTTGAGACGAATCCTTTAGGCTGGGGAGACCACAGCGATGCGTTTCCCAGCCCCAGGACGTTTTTCTAAAGGGTCAGAGAGTTGAATTTAATCTTAAATTAGAATCATCCTCCCTACCGGAAACTTGCAAGACATTAGGATCTGTGTGTCCAATTTGTTTCAATGAATTCCCCTACCCAGGGAAATCACAGACTGAACCTCTTCCCCCAGCGGTGTATGGGAGGTCAATTACTGGAAATCAAAGAATAGGAGGGGAAACTAACAGTCCGACGACCTGGCTCCGCTGCCCCTCTTTCATGTGATTGATAGGTGAAAGGTCAAAGTAACTGTTAGTTGCGCCCTAACGCCACGAGTGGGCAGCAAGTGTGAGAAAACTAGGGCAACAAAGGAACATCGCTAGACCTCAATTCCAGCATATTCATGCAGAGGACAATGGGTATTTTAGTGTTAAATAAATACTGAACTGTGGAGAGATTTAAAACAAAGTCCTTGTGTGGGGATATAGTGTGGAAAAATTGAATTCAGATTCTAGCTTTCACCTTATTTTAAGGTATGTTCAAAATGTGAGCAAGTGAGGTTAAAACAATGTATACTGGGAGGGAAACACAACCAATAACAATATTAAATCATATCGTTTGAATCATAGCCTTTTCAGATGTTTCTTTCTGAAGAAACATTAAGTTTCTTAATTATTAAGTGCATTAATAATATGCACTGAAGAGTCCTCTGTTTCTTGTCATGGCTTTGGGCTCATCTTTTTAGTGTTGAATAATATTCCATTGTCTATAAACCAGTTTATTCATTCACCCACTGAAGGACATCTTGGTTGTTTCTAAGTTTCGGCAATTATGGGTAACACCGCTATAAACATGTGTGCAGGTTTTAATGTGTATGTGTGTTCAACTTATTTGGGTAAATACCAAAGAGCGTGCTTATTGGATTTTATGGAAAAAGCATGTTTAGTTTTGTAAGAAACTGCCAAACTGTCTTCCAAAGTGGCTGAACCATTTTGTGTTCCCACAAGTAATGAATTAAGAGTTCCTGTTGCTTCACATTCTTGACAGCACTTGGTGTTGTCAGATTTAGATTTTAACCATTCTAATAGTTGTGGAGTAGTATATTGTTATTTTAATTTCAAATTCCCTAATAACACATAACATTGATCATCCTTTTGTGTTTATTTGCCATCTGTACATCTTTTTTGGTGAGATTTCTGTTCAGATCTTTTGCCCATTTTTAATTGGGTTGTCCATTTTTCTTATTGCTATTTTAAGAGTGTGTGTGTGTGTGTGTGTGTGTGTGTGTGTGTGTATACATTTCAATTCTTTGGTTTCTTAAGCTTCCAAAAGAACTTTCTTTGAAGAAATTCCTAGAGATTTCCAATGAGCCTTCTCACTGTTTCCTTACTTCCTAACATTATGTTATGTTTGAAATAATTAGAAAGATGTTTAAAACAATCAACTTTTCCAACTGTCTAATAAACAGGCCTTGTGTTTTAACACTGTGAAAGTTATTTATTCAGTATTCACTTGATATTTGTTTACCAGATACTATAGTAAATGCTGGGATTCACACATAAAAATATCTCCTGGTGTTAAAAAATAAAAGCTCAATTAATTTGAGGAAAGTGAGAAAAGCAAAACATCCACAGCATATATAATTAAAATTTTCTTAAAATTAAGAAAATTTACACTGGTTGTTCATATTACATTCTATATAAAAGAAGAGCTATCAAAAGTAAAATTGGTAGAAAGAGATTTTAAAACTTTCCCTTAACCTGCAATCCAATAGTACAACCTATCCCTAGAGGGACATTAATAAACATACCTCAAATTTCTATAATTTTTCATAAATATAATTTTTGTAGGAAACATGCACTATTCAAAATGCACTATGAGCATATCATGTTAAATCTGAAGGGTTATTTCTCCAGAATGTGCAAGAGTCACAAAAATAAAACAAAAAATAACACATCCTGTAGCTGATTTGGCTTGAATGCTACTTGCCTTCATTATTAACTTACCAAAATAAGAGTTGGTTCGCTCAGACCTTAAAGGTAAACAATCTGAAGTTACTGCCAAGATCACAGAATAAAACAATTCCATGAAATGGGTCCATTATGAAAGTTCATTTTAGCCAGATATTGTGAAGCTGGAGTGGGTTTTTCCACAGATACTGTGTCATTCATGCTGGTTACCTTTTCAATCTACTCTTTTTATTGATTCAAATTAGTGTACGTTACTGTAGATCCAAGCAGAACAAGGTTGTTAATTTTTTTAATTGGAAAGATAAAACCTATATATACAGAAGCTGTTTTCAGGTAGCTCAGTTGGTTAGAGCATTGTCCTCATAGGCCAAAGTTGCAGGTTCAATCCCAAGTCAGAGCACATATGAGAATCAACCAATGAATGCATAAATAAGTGGAACAAGTCAATGTTTCTCTCTCCCTCTAAAGTCAATTTTAAATATTCTGTCTAAAAAAGAATAGGGGGTGGAAAGGGTGTCTGAAACAAAAGCGTTTAAGAATCTACTACAGAACACACACTGTTAGCAACAAGACGTGGTTATGGGATTCCTACCTACCTCGAGACTTGGTGATTTATTGGCTGCAGGGAAATGAAAGAACAGGGAAACCATAGGAGTCTTTAGATTTCTGACTCCTGGTTATTTGACCTTATACTTAAAAAAGTCAAAATCCAACTGATAGTATTTATCTTGTTCCGCAAACTGCAGACTGGTATTTCTACAGAGCTGATTTTATTTTGGACTGTCCTAATATGTTACTAAGAATGAAAGTTAACATAGCCACAGGAAGCAGGACATACAGGACAGAATTACTGACATAGACAACCTAAAATGAGTGGTTTTTTTTAACTTAGAAAAAAGGACCTTTACAATTAAGGACTTTGAACTCTAATATTCCACTTTTCTATAATCTATTCTTTCTTTCAAAAGATGAAAACCTCATTTGCACAAACCTCTTTAGAAAGAGGATGGGTGGAGGTGGTGAGGCACCATTTACCTTCCTACCTCGCAGGGCATCTGGAAAGTCCCACCTGCTCTCACTTCTCCAACCCTTCCGGTCCCAGTGTTGACAGGAGAGACCTGGTTCTTCTTACTGATGCATGCAGAGACTTACAGGTCAGAAGTCTACTAGTGTGCAGTTTATTAGTGATCGGTTCCCATGGAAGAGAACGGGTCTGGCTAAGGCGGCGGTGGTAGTGAACGGCATACATTCAGGGCAAAGGTATGGGCAGCGGAAGGCTGGGGTGGCCAGCCAGATGGCCCGAGACCGAGTCTTTTGCTCTGAGGACTTACACAGTTGGCGGGATCAGAGTAAAAAAGTTACATATTGATTGACAGATAAATGTAGCATCAGCTTTCGCGGGGGGGGGGGGC